>WOXC01007360.1:1560000-1748259 GCA_011680675.1 Gymnobelideus leadbeateri | reverse complement strand
AAAAGCTAATTAGTATTAATTGGTTAAATGCAAGTGGGGAGCTAACCACTGGTGACTGTGTGTGGGGGAGAACCACATCAGAAGAGAGGTGATAGTATTAGACAAAGAGGTGGAGGTGATAGTATTTGATTTCTTTTTTCTTTTTTTTTGGAGAGGGGTAAGGCAGGGCAGTTGGGGTTAAGTGACTTGCCCAAGGTCACATAGCTATTTTTGTGTTAAGCGTTTGAGGCCGCATTTGAACTCAGGTCCTCCTGACTCCCCGGCCGATATTCACTGCGCCACCTAGCCGCCCCATGATAGTATTAGAGAAGGAGAAACCTCAGTCCTATAGGGACCACTGCCTACAGCCCTGAGGGAGAAATGTAGCTGGCCTGGCTCTGGGATAGTGAGGTCAGAGAGTAGTCCTAGGAGGTAGGAAGGTAGCTAGATAGATTCATAGATAGAACATTTATTAATTGTATACTATGTGCCAGGAAATGTGCTAAACACCGAGGAAACATACAAATAAAGCTAGACAGTCCTTACCCCCAAGAGGCTTACATGCTAATGGGGAGGAGAAAACACAGCAGGGAGCTAGCAGGGGGAGCGGGGAGGAAGGAGAGAGAAGGGTCTGAAGGCAAGGTAAGGCAAAAGTTCCTCTGTCAGAGCCCTGCACCCCAGGGTTGGGGTCCCACAAAAGAGAGGTGAAGGTGGTGACGAGAGTGCATCTTATAGAGGTGGCCAAAAAGTGGCATCTGTAATGACCCAACTCAAGTTTTTATAGTATAAATTTTAGTCATCCAGGAATGTCTCTCTCATTTATAACACTGTTCATTTCTGTAGAACCAAGTGCCCCTTGTAATGTTATTTTATCTAATCAAATATTAGGTGGAAGTATTCCTGAAAAGTATTCTAAAGTCACTCTAAGTGGCTTATGGTTAAGGTTCACTCTAGCTCACCTGCACCATTGCTGTCTTAGCACAGATGAATGAGAGTTGATTTGCATGGGGTTTCCAAACCTATTTTCTCTCTATCACGATCAGCTGTTATTGTTGTTGTTCAGTTGGTTTTCAGTCATATCAGTCTCTTCAAGACCCCATTTGGGGTTTTCTTGGCAGAGATGTTGTAGTGATTTCCTATTTTCTTCTCTAGTTCATTTGAGGCAAACAGGGTTAAGTGACTTGCCCAGGGTCACATAGCTAATAAGTGAGGCCAGATTTGAACTTAAGAAAATGAGTCTTCCTGACTCCAGTCTGGGCACTCTATCCCCTTTGCCCCCCTCACTGCCCAACCTAAGGCTAAAATGGTCAAAATAATTATAAGAGCATTCATTTAGATCTGGAAAGGATCTTGGAGATTGTCTAATTCAACCCTCTTATATATGAGGAAACTGAGGCCCAGAGCCAAGACTTGAACCCAAGTTTCTTCTGATTCCAGTGCTCTAAGGCTCCAAAAAAGAAGCAAGAAGAACTCAACAGTAGCCATTCCTTCTCTATTCTGGGAGATTCCCTAGCTTGTCAGGTTTTGGATATGAGGGTACAATCTAGGCCTCTTTGCAAGGGTTATGGGTAACCCCAGTTTTTATTATATTAAAAAAACGTTTTTGAATGTAATTGTTTTATTCTGAACTTAAACCCCAAATAAAAGATGGCATTTCCACATGCATAGTAGAACAGAAAAAGACAAATGTATGTGAAACTTTGTGTCTCTCTTATATATGGTTTATTTTTAAGTATATAATAAATTCACCATCTGACTTTAAAACTTTCCTTATTGTGATTCCTTCTGTCCATTAAAAAATTGCTCCAGTGACCCTCTATTCTTTATTACTTTTTTTGTCTATTCTACCCTTACCTGACCCCCTTTCTTCCTATCTCCCCACTACCCAAGTGAGAAAAACAAAATCTTTGTAAATAAGTAACCACAGCCAAGCAAAACAAATTCCCATGCTGGCCATGTCCAACAGCGGACATCACATTCTGCACCCTGATTCCATTGCCTCTCTGTCAGGTGATGGGGTGGTGTGCTTTATCATAAGTCCTTCAGAATTGTGGTTGATTAGAGTTTTAAATTGTCTTTATAAGGCAGCTTTATAAGCTTGGCTGTGTACTTATAGGCAATACGGTTGGTATGTTAAACCCATCACCCATAGGGTATCTGCATCAGTATGTCTCCTGCAGAGAGGGCCAGCCTGATCTTTTTACCTAGCTTTGCCGCAGGCTGCAACACACTGCCTGTACAAACTTCTTCGTGTTCTTTTTCTCAGCATCAAGACGCTTGGCCAGTCATCCCAACACTGTCTTCAGGTTTCCTGCTGCCACCCAGTGGACATGAGACAACATTGCCTCACATGGTTTCCCTTCGATGCTGGCAGACATCAGAGGTGGCTCTTCATTCAACAAGTCAGAAAATTGAGGACCAGAGTGATTTAATCAGGGTCACACAGGTAGTAAATGGCAGAACTGAGGACCTACGTCTCCTATGCAAAATACACTCTGGGATTTACTGTCAATCAATCAGTCAAGCAAGCAACAAACATTTATTATGTGCCAGGCACTGTATTAATCGCAGAGGAAGGAGACAAACATTTAAGCACCTACTATATGCCAGACACTCTGCTAAGTGCTTTACAAATATTGTCTCATTTGATCCACACAACCTTGGGAGGTAGATGCTATTATCCCCATTTTACAGAAGAGGAAACTGAGGCAGGAAGAAGTTAAATAAGTTCCTCAGGGTCACACAGCTAGTAAGTGCCTGAGGCTGGATACGAACTTGGCTTTCTCCTGAATCCAGGCTCAGCAACCTATCCACTGGACCACTTATCTTCCTCAGGGATAAAAACGCAAAGAATGAAGGAATTCCTATTCTTTATTATTTCCGTTATCATTATTTACCAGACAATTGGGATTGAGTGACACACCAAGTGTCAAGTGTCTGAGGCCAAATTTGAACTCGGGTCGCCTTGACTCCAAGGCCGGTACTCTTATCCACTGCACCACCTAGCTTCCCCAATTCCTAATCTTTAGGAGCTTACATTTTATCAAGGGAGTCATATGTGCTTTTGTGTGTGTATATATGCATATACACATATATATGTATATAAGTCCATATATATGTGCATATATGTACAAATACCCACAGATAAGTACAAATAATGTAAGCTATATAAATAAAAGGTGGTTGTGGACAGAGGGTACTAGGAATTAGGGGGATTCAGGAAAGGCTTCATTTCAGGAGATGGTGCTTGAGCTGTTTCTTGAAGGAAGAAAGGAATTTTATAAGATAGAGGTGAGGAAGGAGTACATACAGATGGGGAGTGGCCATAGCAAATGCACAGAGATAGGAGACGAAGTGCTGTGTCTAAGGAAGAGAGGGAAAACCAGTACAGCAGTGTGGGAAGGGGAATGATGTCCAGGAGTACTAAGTAGTGAGTGCAGAAGAGGCATCAAGGATGGCACCAAAGTTGTGAGTTGGGTGATTGGGAAGATAGTGGTATCCATGACAGAAATTGGGTAAGTGTGGGAGAAAAGCAGATTTTAGGGGAAAATTAATGGGTTTGTTTTTGGATGTGTTGAGTTTCAGATACAAAAGTTTGAGCTGGAGAGTTGGTGACGTGAGACAAGCTCAAGAGAGAGGTTAGGGCTGGACACATGGATCTGTGAGTCATCTGTCTACATGTGACCATTAAACCTGTGTGGCAGATGATAAGAGAAACTGGAGAGAGGGTAGAGAAATTGAGATGATACAATGATGATCCAACCAAGGAGACTGAGAAGGAGCAGTCAGAAAAGTAGAAATCACAAGTCTAAACCAAACCTAAAATAAAACCAAACAACTCAATCATATAAACTAAATGTCCAAATAATCAAACAAAATCACAAATAATACCATACATTCCAAACTATTTATTATTTGTTTCAAAAGGGGGGCAGGTATAGACAAACGTTTGTGCAGCACCTACTATGTGCCAGGTCTGGGGCAGCAAGGTGGCATAGTAGATAGAGTACTAGTCTGAGTTAAAAAATGAGCTGGAGAAGGAAAGGGCAAGCCACTTCAGTATCTTTGCCACGAACTCCAAAGGGGGTCATGGAGAGAGTCTGACATGACTAAACAACAACATGTGCCAGGGACTGTGCTAAAGTGCTTTACAAATATCTCATTTGAACCTCACAACTTTTAGAGGTAGATGCTATTATGATCTCCATTTTGCAGTTGAGGAAACTGAGGTAGAGGGATTTACTGAGGGTCACAAAGCTATTAAGTGTCTGAGGCTGGATTTGAATTCAGGTCTCCAAATTCCAGACCCAGCACTATCCATTGTACCACCTAATAATGTTGTATCATTGTTTAGTCATTTTTTTCCTTGGCAGAGATACTGGAACAGTTTGCCATTTCCTTCTCCAGCTCATTCTACATTCAGCTGAAGAAACTAAAGCAAACAGAGTTAATGACTTGCCCAGAGTCACACACTAATTAGTGTCTGAGGCCATATTTGAACTCAGAAAGATGAGTCTTCCTGACTCCAGGCCCAAACTCTAACCACTGTACCACCTAGCTGCCCAGTAGAGTCATAGAAACTTCAATTAAAGAATAGCCATCACATTTTGCTTTGCTTCCGAGTCCCTTTCCCATAATTTTTTTCTTCTATGTATAGTATGAGATTTTGTTACCATATATTTTAAATTTTTTAAAAATGAAAATATTTTGAGAAAAATAATATATTTAAAAATATAGAGTCAGAGTCAATGTATTTGTTGTCCCAATCTTGCTTTCTTCATTCTGTATCACTTAGTGTAAATCTTTCCATATTTCTTTGTATTTTTCATGATTACATCACAATGTTGATCCATTGCCCTTATTATAACAAAAATTATGTTTAGCTCTTCCCCAGTCAACAGGGAGGAGGCATCCAGGTACAATGGAAATAGCCCTGTGGTTGGAGACAGATGATTCTAGTTCTTTTACTCACTCTCCAAATGACCTTGACCTCTCTGGGACTGTTTTCTCATCTATAATATGAGGGGTTTGAATCGGCCCTCCCAGGCTCCTTCTAACTTCAGATCCAATTAGGTGTTTCCAGATTTTTCCATTATAAGTAATGAATTCTTCCCTCTTTCCCTTTCCCCTCGTTAATAATATCCTTAGCTGGTTACTGAGGCGCATCCAGGCCTCCTGGCAGGAGTATGGGCAATCCTGGTATAGTCCTAATAATGGATTTTCTGGGTGAAAGGGTACAGTCAGTTTTGTAATTCTTACTGCATCTTTCCAGATTGCTTTCCAAAAAGATCATATCAATGCACTGTTATTCCAGCAGTGTAATAGTATGCCTGCTTTCCCAAAGTGTTAATGTTGGATTTTGTGATTTTTTTTAAAACATCTTTGTCAGTTTTGTAGTTGTTAGGTGGTACTTCAGAGTTGTTTTAGTTTGTATTTATTTGATTATTGGAGTTTGAACAGATGGTTATTTTTGCAAATTAAAATTTTTTTGAATTTAACTATACATGTGAAAACATGTAAAACATATTTCCATGTTGCAAAAAAAAGGCAAGAAGAAAAGGAAAGTGAAAAAATTATGCTTCAATCTGCATTCAGATTCCATCATTCTTTCTCTGAATAGCATTTTTCATCATATGTCCTTTAGAACTCCCTTGGATCATTGTATTGATCAGAATAATTAAGTCATTCACAGTTGATTACTATACAATATTACTGTTACTATATACAATGTTTTCCTGGTTCTGCTTACTTCATTTTGCATCAGTTTATACAAGCCTTCCCAGCTTTTTTTCTGAAACCTTCCTGCTTGTCATTTCTTATAGCACAATATTATTCCATTATAATCATATACTACAACTTATTCAGTCCTTCCCCACATGATGGGCATCCTCTCAATGATCAATTGTTTGCCACCACACAAAGAGCTGCTGTAAATATTTTTTGTACATATAAGTCCTTTTCCTTTTTCTTTGATCTCTTTGGGATATAGATCTAGCAGTGTTATGGCTGAGTCAAAGAGTATACACAGTTTTATAGTCCTTTGGTATGGTGCCAAATTGTTCTCAGTTCAATCCAAATCAGACCATGAACAGCTGGTTATCGGCAAATTTTATTTCTTTCCATGAGAAATATTTGTTCATATTTCTTATCCCTAGGGAATTACATTTTTTTAAAGATTGTGCCAATTCCTTATTGATTCTGGATGTAAGATTTATATTAAATATATTTACCATATTTTTTTCCCTTTGTTTTTTTCAGTAATGGAAACTTTTTTTTAGAATAAAATCTCATTATTTCTTCCATGTTCAATAAATAAGATTTCTTCCTCTCTTTTGCAATGGTGATAAAAATCATTCTCCTTTCTTTTAGTTTTTATTGTATTTTTTAAAAAAATGTAAATTATTGACAGACAGAATTCTGAGAGGAGTCAAGGCCGAAGCCGGAAGTGATGTAGCCTGCTGCGAGAAGTTTGAATTCTAAGTGTAAAAGCAACGGTTAAGAGGCCTGTAGCGAAGCCGGGTCCCAGGGACTGAGTCCAAGCACACTCCTCTTGCCCTCCCCCAGCCTCCCCAGGCTCGGCTCCCTCATCTGACCCTCTCCCTTCCTCCAGACTACCCTGTACCCTCCAGACCACAGGTCAGTCAATCAGAGCGGCCTCCCCGGGCCCAGCGCCAGCCGCCCAGAAGAGGGTGAGAGCAAGCTACCGGTTCCCGGGCCTGGCCTTCGGTGTAGGCAGAACCATGAGACCGTGTCGCCGCAAATCGACCCCGAAAAAGCGCCTCAGGACCCAGTCTGAGTCCCGCGCCTCCACCTCCACCGCACCCCCTGCTAGTCCTCTTCACCGCCGCCGCTTTCCCGGTAGATCAGGCCATCGAATTCTTCGGGAAATCCGCAAGCTGCAGAACAGCACAGAGCTGCTGATCGGGAGGGCACCTTTTGGGCGACTCGTTAGAGAAATATGCCTCCGATATACCCGAGGAGTGAACTTGTATTGGCAATGTCAGGCCCTACTGGCCCTACAGGAGGCAGCAGAAGCATTTATGATTCATTTATTTGAAGATGCCTATCTTCTCTCCACACATGCCCACCGGGTAACCCTGTATCCCAAAGATATTCAGCTGGCCAGAAGGATCCGAGGTTTGCAGGATGGACTCGGCTAAGAACTGGAGCCCCAATGGCCCCTTAAACCCAGGACTTAAAATCCAATTCCTTTCTATTTCTCCAACCATTGGAGTTCCCAGTCTGGAGTTGCCACTTCCATCTTCATGACATTGCCATCATACCCATCTCTTGGGCACAGTTTTCTGGATAATCTTGGATTGTCCCTTTCTACAGAATTTAAATAAAATATGTTTAATTAAGAAAAAAATTAAAAAATTAAAATGTAAATGATTGAGCCATGTGGAATTTTTTTTTAAACAATTGGGGTTAAGTAACTTGCCCAAGGTTACACAGCCAGTTATTTTTGTGTGGGTGTTAAGTATCTGAGGCCAGAACCTATCCTGGGTCTTCCTGACTCCTGGGCAGGCGCTCTTGCTCACTGCCCCCCCAGCAGCCCGCCATGTGGAATTTCTTATAGGCTATCACAGATCTAGTAGTCATGTGAGAATCCAGGATTCTAGTCCCTGGGATAAGGGGAATCCAAGAACTAAAAAAGAATACTTAGGGGCGGCTAGGTGGCGCAGTGAGTAGAGTGTCTGCCCTGGAGTCAGAAGGACCTGAGTCTGGATCCGGCCTCAGCCACTTAACGCACACACAAACAAAAACCTAGCCGTGTGACCTTGGGCAAGTTACTTAACCCCAATTGCCCTCCAAAAAGCAAAAAAAAAGGAACAACTTAATTGTAAAAAGAAGGCTCTTTCATTAATCCCATCTTATTCAACAGCTGACTTTGTAGTTTAAAATTCCAATTGGAACCAGCATGTATTTATTAAGCACCTACTATGTTCCAGTAGTCATTTTCTTTAATCAACAGTTTCCTAGGTAAGTTTTTATGTGAGTAGGTATCAGTTTTCTACTCCTCCAACCAGCACTTGAACTCCAACCCTTAAAACCACCAACTCTTAGTGGTGACCTTTCAGATTAGCTTGCCTAGTACCTTACTATATCACGTTACAGTCATCTTCAAACCACACTGCTATCCATATACCTTCCCTCATGCCTCCTCCTCCAACTCTGGCTCCTCTATATGTATCACCTTTCCTCATTAGAATGAAAGCTCCTTGGGAGCAGGGGCTATTTTTATGGATACATTTGTATCCACATCACTTAGCACCATGCATGATACTTAGTAAATGTTAATAAATGTTTTTTTTAATTCATTCATGTATCATATTCATGTATCATGTACCATACCATACTCCCATCTGAGTGTGGGTTCCATGAGGGTAGGTTTCTATCTCCCCCATCAGACTGGTTTCTCTTAGAGGGAAGCACTATCCATCAATTGAGCATCAATTCAATAAAGTGAATTCAAGAAATATTGTTAAATTGTCTACTTTCTTCAAGGAGCTGAACTAAGCCTTGGAAATATGATGACAAAAATGAAAAAGTCCTTGTTCTCAAGGAGCTTGCCTTCTATTGGGAAGACCCAACAGATAGATAATTTGTCCTTTAAGTTTTCATGTTTGAACGATCCAAGATAATACCAAGGGACTCACGATGAAAGACACTATCCATGTCAAGAGAGAACTGATGGACTGAGTGCAAATTCAAGGATAGTTTTTTCATTTTCTTTATTTTTCTTGACTTTATTTTAAGCAACATAGCAAATATGGAAATAGGTTGTGCATGATTTCATATGTATAATTGATACAATTGCTTGCCTTCTCAGTGGGTGGGGGAAGGGCTAGAGGGAGAGAATTTGGAACTCAATTTTTAAAAAATGAATCTTAAAGATAAATGAATAATAAAATTTTAAAAGTCTTCATGTGTGCAGTTCTATGTCATATCACTCCCATCAGACTGGGGCTTTCTGTGGGTAAGCATCTGTTTCCCCCATCAGAACCTATCTCTCCTTTACCTCTTCATAGGAATTAAATCTTTCCTTACCTCCACTCTTGCTGCTAGCTGTACCTAAATACGTAGGATATACAGGGGCCCTCTGTGTTGTTTCACCCTATGGCAAGGGTTGTTCACCTTTTTTGTGTGTGTCATGGACTCTCTCCTTCCTGCAGGATAAGGTGTTTTGTTTTTTTTTCCTTTTTGGAGGGCAATTGGGGTTAAGTGACTTGCCCAAGGTCACATGGTTAGTAAGTGTTGAGTGTCTGAGGCCGGATTTGAACTCAGGTCCTCCTGACTCCATGGAAGATAAGATTTTTAAATGTATATTTAAGACGTTCCCCTCAATCCCTATTGCCTCTAGTTCAGGGGTTCTTAATCATTTTTTGTGTCAGAGACCTCTTTGGTAGTCCAGTGAAACCTATGGACCTAGCCCTTCTCAGAATGATGTTTTTAAAATGCAGAGAATACATGTAATTACAAAGGAAACCAATTATATTAAAGTACAGTAATAAAAAAAAGTCTTTAAAGTTCAGAACTGGGGGCAGCTAAGTGTCTCAGTGAATAGAGCACTGGCCCTGGAGTTAGGAAGACCTGAGTTCAAATTCAACCTCAGATACTTAACACTTACTAGCTGTGTGACCTTGGGCAAGTTAACTCCAATTGCCCTGCCTTCTCCCCTCCAAAAAAAAAAAAAAAGCTAAAAAAAAGTTTAGAACCCTTGCTCTGAAGGTGCCTGAAAAACTTTCTAGGCCTTCTCTGGGCAAGCAGCTCTTCTAGTTCATGAAACAAAGAAAAAAAAAGCTGGGAAGGCTGGAACAGCTCCTCTTCAGCCTTTAACTAACCTATAAGTAAATGATTTTTCCTTTTTTGGGGGACGGGTCAGGGAGGAAATCAGGGTTAAGTGACTTGCCCAGGGTCACGAAGCTAGTAGATGTCTGAGACCAGTCCACTTGAATCCACTGCTTCACCTACTGCACCACCTTGCTGCCCCAAGTAATGATCTTTCATACCCAGTGTTAAAGGACTTACAATAGGTATGGTTCCTCAGCATTTCAAAAGCTTGGCAGTAGACCTATCAGTGCCAGAATTTCCTCCAACAGTACAGCCCAACTCAACCTTTAAACATGCCTTCTCAACCCTTGTAATTTTTGTCCATGTTGTACCATAAATTGTCCATAGATTTTACTACATGTCTCTCCATTGCCCTTGAGGTCCCTTGCAATTTTGATCCTTTGGACATTGTCAGGATCCATTACTTGTGGACATATCATTAGAATATTCACTTCTGGGCCCAATTTACTATCCATCTGCAGTGTGTGTGTATGTGTGTGTGAGAGAGAAAGAGAATATGTATATATGTTTGTATATATACACAACACACATACATACATATATGTAGTACTGTTACTCAGTTGTTTCAGCTATGTCTGGCTCTTTGTCACCCCATTTGGGGTTTTCTTGACAAAGATATTGGAGCAGTTTGCCATTTTCTTCTCCAGCTCATTTTATAGATGAGGGAACTGAGACCAACAGGATTAAGTGACTGGCCTAGTGTCATGCTGTTAGTGTCTGAGGCCAGATTTGAACTCGGGAAAATGAGTCTTCTTGATTCCAGACTTGGTACGATATCCACTGTACCACCTAGCTGATATACACACACATGCACACATCTATGGTCTATCTATCTATCTATTTATCTATCCATCTATTGTAGAAACAGGACTTCCGTGGGGCTCCAGCTTCCACCTCCCTCAATTCATGTAAAAGAGGACTCTGAACAAACTTTGGAGCTACAGAACCCACAAAATGACACAGAGAAACTAACCTCCTGCTGAGGATAGCCGAGCAGGCTGGCAGGAATTGGCCAGCACAGCGCTCTGGGAGCCCAGCCCAACCCCCAAGAGCTGGAAGTTTTAGCCTTGGAGCGGCCAAACCAGCTGCTGGCTGGAGGGACTCCAGATCACCAGCAGCTGTGGCAGTTTCCAGAATTATCAATAAATAGATGCCAAGGACAAAGTGAGAGGTCGTGGCAGTGTGGACTTTGGGATCCAGTAGTTGGGAATGCATTGGCCTTTGCCCCTGGGATGAGATGCTCCTGAGGCACTGTGGCACAGCCACTGCCATGTGGCAGCTTCAGCTCCTGGCCTGCAGAATGGAGGGGAACCAAGCAACCAGTCTGAGGGGTAATCGCTCTTGTTTTAACCTGCTTGGATCTGGATTGCTGTCTAGGGTGGAGGTCCTGGCGTGTGTGACCAGCTTGCCAGAGTGGATGGAGACTTCAGAGAGGGCACCCAACTAATACCTCCAGCAGCTGAGAAAACCCCAGAGTTTGGGATGGAAACTCCCCTGTCTGGTGGCAGAGTCCTACTGTGGCAAAAAGCCCAAAAGTCAAGTAATTGAGTGGCAACATGACCAGGCAAAGGAAGCAAAGCAAACAGAAGAATCCAACATTAGACTCCTGTTTTGGGGACAAAAAGGATCAAAGCATGAAACAGGAAGAAGACAGTGAAATCAGAACTCCTGCACCAAAAGCTTCAAAGGAAAATATGAGCTGGTTACAGGCCATAGAGGACCTTAAGAAGCAGATAAGAGAAGTGGAAGAAAAATTGGGAAGAGAAATGAGAACAATGCAAGAAAATTATGAAATAAGAGTCAACAGCCTGACTGAGGAAAATAACAAAAATAGACTAACTCAAATGGCAAAAGAGGCTCAAAAAGGCAATGAGGAGAAGAATGCCTTAAAAAGCTGAATTTGCCAGATGAAAAAAGAATCTCAAAAGCTCACCGAGGAGAATCATTCCTTTAGAATTAGACTAGAGCAAATGGAAGCTAGTGACTTTATGAGAAATCAAGATGCTGTTAAACAGATCCAAACAAACGAAAGAATAGAAGGCAATGTGAAATATCTATCTACCTGTCTGTCTGTATGTCTATCTATCTATCATCTATCTATATGTGTCTGTGTGTGTACATGCTTTTTTCCCATATGACTACTAAGCTATTGAGAAATAATACCATGTAGGAATATATAAATAAAATGAAATACACCAATAAAAAAGTGAGAAAGAAAATATAGTCTCTGTCTCTAAGGAGTTAACATTTTAACTAAGACAAAGCATATACACATGAAAACAATGAGGAAGATTTACTTTCATGGTAATTGGGGAAGCTAGGTGGCTGCCCTAGGGAATAGTGCACCAAGCCTGGACTAAGGAAGACCTGAGTTCAAATCTGGCCTCAGAAACTTATTAGTTGTATGACCCTCAACAAGTCACAACCAAATGATAATGCTCTCATGGTTGTCATGAGGATCAAATTAGATAATAATTGTAAAGTTCTTAGCACAGTTCCTTGTACATAGTAAGTACTATATAAATGTTAGTTATTAACAGAATACAGATTTCCTGTGTTTTCTTTCACAACATGACTAATATGGAAATGTTTTGCATGACTGCATGTGTATAACCTATGTCAAATTGCTTGACTTCTTAATGAGAAGGGGGAGAAAGAGGGAGGGAGATACATAGGTAGGTAGGTAGAAAATTTGGAACTCAAAAAGCAAATGTTAAAAATAGTTTTTACTTGTAATTGGAAAAAATTAAATATATATATATTTATATATAAATTCTTAAATATAAATAAATAAATATTTAAATAAATAAATAAATAAATATTTAAATATATATATATATTTAAAAGCCTGACCTCAAATTCCCAGCTCTGTAAAATTAGAGGATTGGATGAACTCTTGTGGTACCTTCCAACTCTGATGTTCTTGTGTGTCTCTCTGCATGTATGATGCCAGGTTAAATCAAGTCATCTAGCATTTATTAAGCACCTACTTATCTTACTGTCTAAATTACTGGGAATATAAAGAAAGGCAAAAAACAGTCCCTGATCTCAAGGAGCTCACAGTCTTGTAACAAAAGAGATGATAGGCAGACAACTACGTACGAACTGTGTGTGTGTGTGTGTGTGTGTGTGTATGTGTTTTATGTAGGTATATATACATATACACACAATATATACACACATACACACACACACACATATATATATATATATATATATATATATATATATATGTAAGTGTGTGTGGATAGATACATAATAAATTGGGAGTAAATTCAGAAAGTAGGTACCAAATTTAAGGAGGACTGGGAATGGTTTCTTGCAGAAGGCTTATCATTAGCTAAGATATGAAGGAAGTCATGGAAGACAAGAAGAGTTAATAAATGAAGGCTTACTAGCAGGGGTGGTGGGGTAAGCAGGGACTTTAAAAGACATGGATTGATGGAGAGGATGGGGAGCCTTGAAGACAGTTATCACTTTAAGCAACAGATTTGTCTTCATCAAAGGTTAAGACTTGTAGACTTATTTAATTTCTAGAGCTCATCCCTGATGCAGAGGCAGACTTCTTGACACACAGAGAGAGATGATGGACTAGAATTAACTTCGTTCTTCTAGTTGAAGAATGAGATAGGTGTTTTTGGCCATGGACGATACATTGATTTGTTTTGCTTGACTATACTTATTGATTACAAGGGAATTTTTTTAAGGTCAAAGAATGGGTATGGGTTGGGGTGATGGGGAGGCAGAAAAAAAGGAAATATAAAGCCTCAATAAAGGATTTTTTAAAGCACGGAGTACAAATAAGTGGGACAATTCTGGAACCAATTGCTGAATGAATTATGTACTTTAAGAAGGCCAAGCTTAAAAAATCCCTATATATAATGGAGACTTATAATTTCATACACGAATTTTCCCACGTGTTCTCTTTGTATTTGGAAATGTTTATATTTGTTGGTGTTTGTCCAGTTCTGCATAAAAAAATTATTTTTAAAACACAGGAGATAGGAATAAGGAAACTACTTCTGAGAGACAGAGATTGGAAGGCTGGTTGTGGTGGCTGTTTAGATAATTCAGAGTAGCAGGGAGCTATTGTAGATGCTTTAAGGGTCTAGAGTCCTTGCTGGCCAGAAGACAGTTATGACTTTAAGCAACAGACTTGTCTTCATCAAAGGTTAAGACTTGTAGGCTTATTTAATTTCTAGAGCTCCTCCCCGATGCAGTATCTCTTATCTTGGCTGTGGTCTCTCCAGGGTATCAAAGAGAATTCCAAACAATTAGTCCTTCCTGGACAATGGAAGAGGGGAGAATAGTTGCCCTTGGCCCAGACCTTGAGCTCATGTGGAATTTCAGCTCTCTAGGGGACTAGCTTAGTAGAGCTAGACTTGGGAATCAGAAGACCTAGGTTTAAGCCCTGGCTTCTTAGCTGTGTTGTTACCTGGGGAAAGTCACTAGACCTTGGACCTCAGTTTCCTTATATAAAGCAGGGATAATAATACTCATTTTGTTTACAAATGTTGTGAAGATCAACACAACTTACAAAGTTGTCGTGAAGATCAAATACATTATAACCAACTATAAAGTGTTGCATAAATGTATGGCATTATTACTCCTCACATGGTTCAGAAATGTGTGATTGCATTATAGGTAACATCAAGATAGGGATTTATTAATGCAGTTCTAGTGCATATTCCTTTTTGTCTGGGAGTTAGGCCCCATTAAACCCAACCTGAAAGTTTGTACAAAATAGCGACCTGATAACAGAAGAAAAATCTGGGTTTGTTTTTTTGTTTGTTTTTTACCACAGAGAGGAGGACCTAGTAAAATCCACTGGGGATCCAGACTTAGGTCTAGGGTTTCAAGGAATTCTGGGTAGTGACAAGATTTTTTAAGTCTGGAAGCCAGAAGACTCATAAATCCTATTTCTAGTTCCTTTTTGAAATAAGTCACTGCAGCTGTTCTGACTCAGGGTCCCCAGGTTGAAACTAGGCCAAGATTTCTCCAATAATTCTGTGCCCTCCTTCACAAAGGGTCATCTCTCTCCTTTCATGGCTCCCCTACTTGGACTCTCCACTTCCCAATTCCTGCCTGCCTCAGTCACCCACTACATCTAAGCCCAGGTTCCAACCATGATTCACTTTACTCCCTGGACTTCTCATCAGCTTCCATGCCCCATGATGCCCTTCTCCCCCTTTCTAGTGTTTGGAACCATAATTGAAGGAACTTGCTCCTGGAAAGGGTATGTCAAACTACTCTCTTGTGGTTCCTTTCCCCATCCCTATAACTTTCTAAGCCAAAATATTCCTCCCTGGGAACTGTCCCCTACATGTGCTATCTCCCACTATTAGAATGTAAGCTCTTTAGGGGCGGCTAGGTGGCACAGTGAATAGAGCGCCGGCCCTGGAGTCAGAAGGACCTGAGTTCGAGCCGGCGACACTTAATCCACACAAACAAAAACCTAGCCGTGTAACCTTGGGCAAGTTACTTAACCCCAATTGCCCTAAAGGGGCGGCTAGGTGGCGCAGTGAGTAAGAGCACTGGCCTCAGAGTTGGGATGACCCGAGATCAAATCCAGCCTCAGAAAATGAGCACCCACACATAAATAATGACTAGCCGTGTAACCTCGAGCAAGTTACTTAACCCCAATTGCTTTAAAAAAAAAAAATTAAAAAAAAAAAAGAATGTAAGCTCTTTGAGAGCATGGACTGTCATTACTTCTGTATTTATGTCCTTGGCTCTGAGCACAGTGCTTGGTACATAATAGGAACTTAATAAATGCCTTTTATTCAGTCATTCACTTCTTTTACTAGGAAGTCCCACTCTAACATTGTTGCTCCTTCATTTTGCCTCACTTGTGCCATACTCATTTATTCTTGCTTAGGGGTTGTTTTTAGAACATTATTGTCTTGTTTCATATTGATGTTGCCCTTCTTCAACCACAGGTGTAACTAGGAATTTCTTGTAACCTGAGGTAATTAGGATTTTTTTTTTATCTGGGGCAAAAATAACTGAACGGGTCGGGGAAAGGAGAACCATAGAGACAGTGGAGGGAGGGGGGGGTACAGCTTGTCTTCACACCTATTCCCCATGCCCTCTGGCCCACACTCCCATCACCTTCTCCTTTCCTGGATCCTGCCTTCCCTCCTCTCTCTTCTCTTCCCCCTCCATTCCATGAGGTCTTGAGAATTATAGAATGTTGGCATCTGAAGGAAAATCCCCAGCCCCCTCTTTCTAATTATGGGTCTAATTGTAATGCTCCTGGTCTCAATTTGACTGTACTTTAATGTTACTTGTTTAAATGTTGAATGTTATTTAAATATTTCTAGAAACTGGTAAGCTGAAGGTGTTGGAATGCTCTTTGTTAAAGTAGATATTTTTGTTAAATATTTTGTTGTTATTTTAATTCCACTTGTCTGCCCTACCCTTCAACCCCTACCACTGGGTCTTATCTCAAACTTCCATATTAAGTATATATGCTTTCTATTGCTCTGACTGCAGCTGAGTGTGTCTAATCAAAGGCGATTTAACAAAATGGAATTAGCAAAACCAGAGAAAATGACCTCTAAGATAAAGGGGTTATCTTTTTCCATCTATCTTTTCAAGATCTAATGCCACCTTGGTCTGTTGACCTTGTCATACAAATATAGCAGCCAGAACAAGATAGCCAGCCCACCTACTCTCTTTCTAATAAACAAGTCAGGACCTGATTTTGACAGAAGGCCCAGAGAAACCAGAGTTGATAAAAAGTCCATTGTGGCAACTCCTAGGGAAAGCCAGGGGCTATGGGGGGCTCAGGGGTAAGCAGGCAGTTAACAGCTCTTGAACATTTGTGAAAAGAATTACATAGGCCGCTGAGAGAGGAAGTCAAATCCAAATGAGGCCCTGGGGCTGCCATTTGGATGTGCCTCTGCCATCTACCTCGGGAAGGCTAACGGCAAAACCAGCAGGAAACCCAACCTGCCCAGCTGCTGAAAGGATGGAGCTGGAGGCACAAGCAACAGAGAAGCGGAGCGCAGGGAAGAGAAAGGAAGGGATGGGATGAAGAACAGAGGAGAGAGAAGGGAAGGGAAGGGATGAGAAACAGAGAGGAAAGGGAAAAGGGAACATCCTTCAGCTTGGGGCTCTCCCACTGACACCTGGAGTATGAAACCCAATCACCCGCCAAAGGCAGGAAAAGCAACTGTGCTTTTAAAAAGGGCCTAGGGAGGAGAGAGGAGCCTCCCTGCAAAAGGGTGTCCAAAGCAATAAAAGGCAGGAAAGGAGGAGGGTCCCGCGGTGGAAGTTGGTCTGGAAGTTATTTAGAAATAGGCTCCCTTTCTGCTCATCTCTTTAACGTGCTTTGCAAGTTCAGGCACCTCATCATTCTTGGGCCCCACTGTTCTCACAATAAAAAACAAAAAAGCAGGAGACACACGAGGCTCTGAGAAGGATAAATGACTCCGGGGGAGGTAGCAGGGAGGTAGGCTGGATGGGCAGCCTAGGGGAGCATCAAATAGAATAGAAGGCTTTTGCTCGGAGATTTGGGGTTCACATGGGGGTCAAGATCAGAGGCTCATACTGAAGGCCTTTTGGGGGGAGAGCCAGATGGTGAGAGGAGGTTCATACAGAGCTGAGTTTATGAGATGGATTCAGAGTGGAACCTGGGATGACACTTTAGTCTCTGGTTCCAAACCTGTGTATCAACCCCAATCTCTCCAGCTGACAGCTGGTCCAAGTGCTCTGGGAGAGGATATGGGCAGTTCAGGTCAGACCAGCATATGGAGCCCTATTAATGACCCTCTCCTTGGAATTAAACTGGGAATGGAAATCAAAACACATTCTTAATGATCTATTTCCAGGCCCATTTTCAGCTTATTCATCTCTCCTATTTCAATGGGGGCTCCCATCCTCTGCCCCTCACAATAACACCCCCTCCCCCCAGTATGTTAGCTGCTACATAAAATCCTTTTTATAGTAGTCACACCTGATTGGAAATATGCTCTCCCCATTCCCATCCTCACTAATCTAACAAATGTTTCAATCATAATCAAATTTACAGGTTATGTGCTATTAGGTCATCCCTATCAGTGTTCTCCTTTCATGTATTACTAACAGTTTACATTTCTATAGGTTGAGAGGTGGCGAAACCTGCTTAACTTACGGCTGGGGGTAGTAGTCCCCACGACCAATGATGGGAACTCTCCAGTTCAATAGCTCATCTACAGACAAACTTCAATCTGACACCAGGGAGATTCATTTCAGGTTTGGGATATGCCTGGAACAGAAACACCAAGTTCTTTTTACTTAGTTCAAGACTTCTCTCCTTGCCAGAAAGGAAAAGACATGCAGCCCAAACCTGCCAGAATGTTTTGTTCCAATCTCAGGACTCTAGCAAATAACACACATAGCCAACATAGGGACTTTGGGTGTCATTTATTGAAGGCAGGTTACACAATTTGTTCTCTCCCCCATGGCTGTTCCCATTCCCTCCACAACACAAGCCACAGAGTTGTCTGGAAGGGCAGTGTCTCTGAATAGAAGAGCCAGGAACTTGGGACTTACACATCACTGGAGAGCATGTTCAATCAGTGTTGAATGCAATCTCTCAGACTGAGAGTTCCCTCCTGGGTATTTTCAAAGGGGCTAGGGATGAGGGGGAAGCTTCCTGGTAGATCCCCATTTTATTTCAGGACCCTCCCCCAAAGACCACTCTATCCTTAAAACACTTTTGGATAGAGGAGAAAGAGAAAATCATTTCCCTTATATCCCGAGCAGGGCCAGCTCTCTCAATCAGTACCGATCACATACACATCTGCTTCTACTAGTGCCATAGTTAATGATCAGCCTCATGGCAATAGAAGGACCATTTCCTTTCTGAGCCTCCACAGCACCTCCTCTAAACTATGTCTATAAACAAAATGCTGGAATGAATGGAGGGTTACCTTCTCTCTAACTATAGCCAATAGCTAACTAAGGCTCTGGGTGCCATCCTTTTTATCTTCTCTGGCCAAATGGTGGGAAGCTCCGGTTTACAACAGTTCATTAAAGTTGTCCACTTGCACATCTCTGCAATCTTCTAACTTTGACCTCTTCTGTGTTCCCAGCAGCACTGAGGTTGTACTTCCGCAGAGGGTTGAGAGTAGTGTTACCCCAGCCACTTGTTCAAGACAGACATCAGTTCTTACTTAAAGTTGGGGTGGACAGGAGAGATGTAAAGAATGAAAGAGCTTAATCTCATTGAGAAATTCAAGATCCCAAAATGACTTTAATTTTATTCCCTTTGCTTAAGCCAAATCATTAAATCTCACAGTGATTTTGGGCAAGGGGACAAGGAGAAGGCTGTGGATTAGACCATGGCCGAGTGGGGTAGGATCAGTGGGGCCACAGGCCTCACTGGGGAAGCTGGAGGAGCACTGACTGTCCAGCAGGCAGGTAGGTGATGTTCCGAGATCGGGAAAGCTGGTATGCGATGTCCTCTGCGGCTTCCAGCTTACGAAGCTCTATTAGGCCATCTCCTGCTGTGGCCAATGAATTGGCAATCAGCTCGGCTGCTTTGGAGTCACCCTCAGCTGAGATGATGGCTGCTTTCTTCTGTTGCTCAGCCTAACAGAATTGGGGAGAGAACCCACAATAAAGACAACACTAACAAGCTAATGAATCCTATGGAAAAATTCTACTTTTACCATCACTTGTTGCCAGAGGGGGATCAGTGCTCCAAGTGTTTCATCTTGACTCTTCTTCTCTCAAGAGTCCATGTCATCTAGAAAGTTTTCTTGTCTACATTCAATTCATTTTTCAACACAACTCAACCCCTTTCCTTCCTCCACTCCCTGTACATAGCCATTTATCATAGGGATTGATTTCTGCTGGCTCCATCTTATTTACATGGCAGCCAACATCCCCTGCTCTGAGCCATATGAAGCCATGGATAAGGAGAGCAGAACAAAGAATAGACTAAGAAGTTCCAGGCTCAGTCCACCCCACAACTCTCAATCCCTAAATAAAGCACAATGCCCATCACATCCAGCACTTTCAAGAAAGGAATTTGGCTTTTGTGTATCCCCACAGATAGATGCTTAAGGACTGATATTGGAAGTCTCTGGTGCCACACAGTTTCATTGGGAGGAATCTAATCCCTGCCCACATATCCTGAGTCCAATTAAGTCCCAGATGGAGTATCTTTTGGTTCTTTCCCTACCAATGCCAACACAAATACAATCGTACAATAATTATAAAAACAAGCTGAAGAGAAGACCGTACCTGAGGGGGATTTAAAGGAGGCTTATTTAAAGGCATCTATGCTATGGTACTGATTCTATACAAAAATATTTTTTAAAAGGGATTAAGAAAATACTAGGCTAATGATGACATATTAAACCATTTAGAGTTTTATTTACTTCTGTGGTATGGGAGAGATAGGTTAGGTTTAGAGATGAAATCTAATTATTTTACATGTCAGAATGGAAGTCTTTGAGAAAATTTGGTTGAACCCAGAAAAAAAAAAAAAACTCAACATTGGGTCCCTTCTGTTTTCTTTCTCTTTGCTCTGAGGCTTTCCTGAGAGAAATTCTGTTAAAGTAGGGAGGCAGTAAAGTGTACCACAGGATACTATTGGGTTCAACTGGCTTCATTCACTGGGTCCTTTCTTCCACAAGATGTCCACAGAAAACTATATAACTGTGGTTCAACAGGGTTTCTCAGAGAAGCTTGAAAATATTCTGGGAGAAACATTTTTATTTATATTAGGGATATCTTATTTTAAGGATGATCTTTCTCTTTTGCCATAAGTGACTCAGGACTGTAAATTCAAATGCCCCTATCATTCCCAGAAGACTATGGGATGGAATTTGAATTCTGTCTCTTCATTCTCCCTCCTCCATAAATTTGTCCCAGAACATATGACAGAAGACAGATCTCCAGGCCACCCAGCAGACGGGAAAGAATGAAGGAGAAAGGGACGAGAAAGAGAGGTTTCCACCATCTGGTTGAACACTCACCTTTTCCACTACAAATCTGGCCCTCTCTGCTTCCTGCTGAGCCACCTGTTTGGCTTCTACTGCCTCCGTGAACTCCTTCCCAAAGGTCAGATGTGTCTGAGGGGAGAAAGAGACCACAAGATGAGGAAGCATAATTGCTCACACAGCTTGGTCATGAGGCCCCCACAGTCTCAGGGAGGAAAAGAGGTCAGGAATGGTTCCAGCAGCTGGAGGAGCCAGTGAGGCCACAAACTTCCCTTCCTCCCCTATACTCTGATCCAAACAGTTTTCACTAAAGGTCCTATGGTAGTCCAGAAATATCCAACTTTGTATGGTTCTGTCACACCCAATATAGTAATTTCACACTGAAAATGACAGCTGGAGCCTTTCACAATAGCCTGCAAGTACTAGAAGAAACTGGCTCCAAACTGCCTTAGGGAGCTTACAGAATTCAGGCCCCCCACCTCTAGCTAGTTTTCTCCCAGGGTCCTTTGATTTCCCCTGCTTAAAGTTCCAAAGATGGCCAGATGGAAAAACAGAGTCTCAGATAGGTGAGGATGTGGCCAGCTCAATGACCCAGGAGGCCAATGTACCATCCTTATGGATTATCCAGTCCCACTGACTTCTCCAAATCTTGTGGCCAATTCACTTCTCAATAGCACCTCCACTACAGGATGGGAAGAGGAAGAGCTCAAATTAGGGCCCTTCTGGTAAAAGGTTTAAAGAAGAGGAAGGCAGGTAAAAACACTTCTATGAATAAAGGTTCCAGATTCCCTTTATCTATAGCCCTGCTCCCCAAAAACATGGGTAATTCAATCAGTTGGCTTGTCAAACATATCCTAACAAATCATAAGAACAGTAGGATCAGATCACAGGATTGCTACTGGAGACTAGTCAGAAAACAATGGATGTGTTCACCTTCTTTATTTTTTAAATCAAGAAAGATAAAAAAGTATTGGTTTTTGTATCAGATTTTGCTTGCCTGCCTGGACTCTCCTTAACATAAAAGACCAAGGCTATCCTTTCAAATAACAGCTCAGCATTACAACCTGGGTCCCACTTTGTGGTCCAATCCTAATCACTCCCCTTTCAGAATTGCAGCTGTCTGACTGCTAGCTTAGCCTCTAATCTTTCTTAGTTTTGGGGAGGAGGGGCACATATGCAGTACTGAGACATAAGCTACTGCAAAAATGTAAGGCCTTGGGTGCAAATGAAGTAGAATTAGATTTCACTACAAAGGGACTAGTTGAGGATAACATTTTCCCACAAAACCTTCTCAGGCTTCTAAGATAAAGTTTCTCGTGGGCAGTCCAGATCTTCCCAGAGTATAATATATGGTTAAAGCTTTAAAAAAATGTCAGCTTCTTGGCTTCTTACTTAGTGCATTCTCACAATGACAGTGTTGAACTTTAGGACCGTTCTCTGCCATTAGCCAAAAGGCTACAAACCTACAGTTCACCAACAGAGGGAGCCCAAAGAGTCCTCTTTTGCATCTATTCCAAGGTGTGGCTGCTGTCTCTTTGGATTTTTAGGGGGAATGAATGAGGTGGGTGTTGGGGAAGAGAGGGTGACTGTTTGAACAGCTGCATATGCTTGGGGGAAAATGGTGCCTTTTGCTAGCAATGTGCTGTAGAATGGAACAGGAAACACTCTCCCTCACCACCCTCCTGGACAAATTGCTCCAAATGACTTTTCCCAGCGTGTCCAGAAACACGAACCCTTTTCCTCACCCTCCCTGATCTGAAATGCTATCCTGCCTGTATTGTTTTCCGTCTGGGCTATGATATTCAGTGCCATATAAATGCATAGACTATAACATCTCAAGAGAATGGCTTATGCCTTGGAGATGTCCCTTACCCTTCATATCAGACTTTGGGGAAACAAACTAGTGATTTACACTGTATCAGCTTTCATTGGGGGCTTTCTGGAGCTTAACTGACATGAGTGTCAGACCAGAAGTGTTCTGGAATCCCCAGGGGCCAGTCAGGGAGGTCTAAGCTGGGCAAAAATTGTTAGAGCTCTGACCAGGTTTTCCCCCTTACTCTAGTTAGTTTCTTCCCACGTCAAACAGGTTAATGACACCACTTCCTGGGGGGTTGTGAGGAGAGCTCACATTTCTACAAGAGTGAGAGATTCAATGGCAAAGGAGAGTCTGGGGAGAGCCAAGGGTTATAAGAAAAATGTACATGGCAGAGGGCAGCCTTCTAAGTTGTCAGACTTGTGCAGAGACGACTAAAGCATAAAGAAGCCCTAAGAAGACTGCTTTATATTGACAAAAAGCCTCAGCACTTTCAAGTCTAACATGAGTCTCAGTCATTGGCCTCAACATATGGCTGGGGAGTTGGCAAGATAGAAAAGGCTGACAGCTATAGGGACAGTGAAGTACAAAATCAAGGGCTGCAGATTAAACTCATTTGTCCCCAAGAGTCTTACCAAAGAAACATCATCTAGGATGAGTCCGAAGGTTGCCGCTCGCTCTGTGAGGTCATCGCTCACTTGCCTGGAGACTAGTTCTCTCTGGGTGATCAATTCTCCAGCATCAAATCGAGCCTGGCTCAAAAGAAAATCAGAAGACAGGAGAGTAGTAAGGAGGTAGGAAAACAAACAAACAAACCAACCAAGACATCATATCTAGATCCTAATCAACCAAAAGCTACATTTCTCTGCTTCCCAGAAATATGTAAGGTGTCTGGTTCTGGCCCACAGACTGCCTGATTACTTACTACCACTGACTTGAGGATCTCAGTGGTTATGGACGGCAACACCCGCTCGTCGTAGTCCTCACCAATGCTGGTGAAGATTCGGGGCAGCTGATTGGCAACAGGTCGGAAGAGAATACGTAGAGTGATATTGACATTCTGTAAATCTGCATTCAGGGAAGAAAAAAGGTGATGTGACAAGTTAGGTTTGGGAGCCAGAGAAATTTCACATGACCAGCGTCCCATTCCAAACTTGCCCCAACTAAGAAAAGAAGCCAATTCACTTGGCTGTTTTAGAGTCAGGAAATCACCCTGAAGAACCTGATTCTGCTGATCACCAGCTCCTCCCAGATTCCCTTTCCTTTCTAAGGTTTTCATGACACTGTCTTCTTTTGGTTCTTCTCCTGTCAGGCTGCTCCTTCCTAGTATCTTCTCCTGGATCATCATCTGTGGATGCAGCTCATGATTTTGTCTTGGGTCTCATCTATACCTTTTCTCTCAGTGACCTCATCAAGTCTGTTTATCATCTCTGTGCACATGACTCCCAGTTATTAAATGGAAGAGCTGAGACTCAAACCCAAGTCTCACTCCAAGTCTGGCCCTCTTCCTACAACACTGTTTCCTGCAGTACAATGATGGACATTCACTTTTGTTTGAAAGTAAATTTTTCAGCAACATGCTGGCATTTATTAAGCTCCCCTCTCCAATACTGTTAAAGATATTTGCCCTCCCTACTTGGCAGTCCCATATACTACCCTGGTAAGTTTCGGGTAGAGAGAGGTGATTCTGAAGAAACAGGAAAACCAAAAACAAGGACCGTCCAGCTTAGTTGGAAAACACACATGAGAAGCTACCTAAGAACAAAGCAGCACAGACTTAAATGCATATGAGGTGGGGAGTTCAGTGTTAGGTTTTCCAGTTCAAATTCCAATGAGCTCACCGCAGCCAAGCTTTCATCTCCTTTCTTGGCATCAGATAAATGGACACCCAAAAAGTGCCTCCTTGCTGCCTGGCCAAGCTATACTAAGTAGCTGAAAAAACATCCAGTCATCCAAGGTGGATCACTATGCTGTTTTATTTGTCGGCTTCAATATGGTAAAGCAGTAACTGCAGCAATACTGTTATTCCCATACAAAGACAATATTAATGATAAATCCCTAGTAAGGCATGACGGAGGAGAAGAAAGGGGAAGAACACAGCATGGGTAGAAGTGTTACATTTTTAGACTTCATACACATACAATCAACTATACTTATGTCCATATTAGATATTAGATATAGTTACCATCTATATTAGATATAGTTTGTTACCATTCCCAAACCAAAAAGCCTTTCTAGGCTGAAAGGGCCTGTCAGAGATCTGTGCTTTGTACAGCGTTCAAAATTCCAGTTACTCTTATCTTCACATCACAACTAGGGGCTAGAGTTGGACTTCAGTGGTGTGTGTGTGTGTGTGTGTGTGTGTGTGTAAAAGAAATATATGTTTTCCTCAATAACCCTGAGGACTTCTATTGTATGGGGACTGGTTTCCTCCTCCCTCTGGATTTTACTAGTATCTTGCTGGTTGAGTCATTTTTCAGCCATGTCTGACTCTTTGTGACCCCATTTGTTTTTTTTTTTTACAAAGATACTGGAGTTTGCCATTTCCTTCTCCAGTTCACTTTACATGAGGAAACTGAGGCCAACAGGGTTAAGTGACTTTCCCAGGGTCACAAGGAGATGAGTCTTCCTGACTCCAGATGTGGCACTCTATCCACTATACCACCTAGCTACCCCCACCTAGCACAGCAAGTAATTTTTTCTCTATGCCTTTTCTCTGAATGACCTCATCAAGTTTATTTATCATCTCTGTGCACATGACTCCCAGTTATTAAATGGAAGAGCTGAGACCCAAACCTAAGTCTTACTCTAAGTCTGGCCCTCTTCCTACAACACTGTTTGCTGTAGTACAATGATGGACATCACTTTTGTTTGAAAGTAAATCTTTCAGCAACGTGTTGGTATTTATTAAGCTCCCCTCTCCCACACTGTTAGTTAAAGATATGGATTGTCCTCCATACGAGAAGCCACCTAAGAACAAAGCAGCACAAACTTAAATGCATGTAAGGTGGAGTTCAGAATTAGGGTTTTGGGATAATCTGGGATCAACTGACTCTCCAAAGATATCTTTCCATAGGGACCCGTAAGAAATACTCACCCTTGCTACCAGTGATTACTGGGACATTCCGTGGCCGGGAACGGCAGTCAAAAATAATTGGTTTCTGTACCCACGGGATGAGAAAATGAGTCCCTTCCCCTACGACAATGTCTTGGACTCCACGGAACCTATCAAAGATGACAGCTCTGTGGCCAGCATCCACTAGAAAGGAAAAGAACAAGTCAGGAAACTGAACTTACTGATAAACTCTTTCACACATCTGAGAGGATGACAGTGCTTTATGTCTATTAAGCCTTCATTCTTTTGGTTCCTCTTCCTGAACGTCTGTGTCCCTAAAGGATTCTAAAGAGTTATATGAGCAAGTAATCATTTCCTATCCCATGTGCTTCCCCAAGGACTTAGGTAATAGGATCTGTTCCCTCCCATCATTTCTCCTTGGAAGATGAAATTGTTGATTTTATGATTAACCACCCTCTCCCTTGAGCATATTTCCAGGAACACACACTCCACATTTACCAAAAGTCTCCACCTGGGTCATCACCATTGGGGTCATATGCCACACTTTCAACTTAACAGTTAATTGAATGCTTTTCAGGTGCAGCACTAGTTAGAGCAGCACTCCTAAAGGGAAGTCTGACATTCAGAACCTCCACTTCTAATTTTCTGATGCCTTTGTTTTTCTCCAAGCCTTACTGGGAGGGCAACATATCCCTGTTCACTAAATCAAAGATCATGTCTGGTGAGGGATGCCATCCATGTGTATAGATGTGGCTAATGGACCACAAAACAAAATTTCCCAGGCTTGGAAGTTGCTCCCTGCCACTCTTGAAAACGACAGGTGTTTGCATCTGTCCTTAAGCCTCATTGTTGCCATGAAGGAGAACTTCCCTCATTCCCTACAGCTGCAAGCCTAGAAGAAGGTTGCTTTTCTGCTGCTTCTTGACTGTGCACTTAGAATGTGCTATTTTGGCCCTATCTAAGCAGCTGTGGGATCTGACAGGGCGCCCCTATCAGATCCACTAGATGGAACACCTATAGAGACATTCCACCCAAGGCAGAAGGGAGGTGATATCTGTTAGTTATCCAATTAAATACTTTTAACTCCTTCACAGTATGATTTTAACAGTGCAGCAACATCAAAGGCAGGGACATTTGTAAGCAAGGGGTACAAAAGAACAAAAGTCTAAAAAGTTGCACAAAGTCTTTTTAAACAGCAACAGACCACAACATAATAGTGGGTATACACAGCATAGAAAGGACTAGGCTGGCCAGTCTTATTAAACAACTACTTTCATAGATAGTAATCACTACCAGGAGTGTTACACTGAACAACAGGAACCCTTAGTAGGAGTCAGGAAACTGCCTTTCCTCAGTGCCTCACCATTATATAAAGCAGAGTTGACAACTCCTCCTACAACAGCTAAGCCCAGGCCAAACTTGCCAACAGCTTCAAACAGTTTAGCAGCCATGTCTCCTTCAAACGGTCTTGGTCTTCTGCCCTCTCAGACCTAAAGGAAGAAAACAAAAGGCTAGCCTTGCCCATACATTCCCCAGTGAAAATTCATTCCCAACCACTGAGTTAATTTCCTATAATGAGGGTTAAGATGTCTATTTTCTTGAGGTCTCTGAGACCATCCTTAGCCCAGGAGGTTAACACCCAAGAAAGATTTAAGAATTCAATAAGTTATGGCTCTTCTGTGTTCATGTTCAGTTAAAACACTTGATGACAGGGGTAGGGGAAGGGAGTGGTTTGGGAAAGGTAGTTCACTAGGAAGCGCATGGTAGGCCTAAGACCAAAGTCATGGGGTTGGTCTCCAACACCATTTAACTTCACATAGTTAAAGCTACTTCCCCCTTAGCAAATCAAAAACAGATTCTAGTGGTCACAGTGTGAATAAGGTGAAAGTATGGTGAGTTCATAAAAAACCATTCCAATATTAAAAAAAAAGAAAATCAATATGCAATGCAATGCTGATTGTAGGTCTATGAAGACAATTTTCCTCTATGGATAATGTCTTGTTATTCGAGAAGGAAAGATTGGGCAGAAAAGTCCTCTGGATGGATGACAGCATGACAGTGGAACATGGGGGAGAAGTGATAAGTAGGGATAGACTCTTGAAAAGCTAGGAGTTTCTCAGAGATCAAAAGACATTAACTAGACCTCAGAAACCAGAAATCTCACTTATCTGTAGAGATGGTCTCACTTATTTTTTCCTCCCCTCAATCCTATATAACTCCCTCTCTCCAACCTACCACAGGTTAAGAGCACAGCTTTTCTAACTATAGGGTATAAGGATAAGACTAGAACTATAATTTCATGTAATAAGTGAGGGTTCTTTTTTTATATCACGGATCCTTTTGGAAATCCGGTAAAGCCCATGTATCCTGCTTCAAAATGTTCATTGCCTACATTCATAATTAAAGGAAATGCTAAATTTCAGTTTGAGATTAGTAAAAATAAAGATGTAAATTTTTTTCTTATCCAAGTTCACAGACCCTGTGAAACTACCCTTGGACCTCAAGTTCAAGAGCCCCTGGTATAATGTGAGGAAACTTCTAACAACGCAGGTTGGCATCTTCTCTGCAATTTATGGTCTTAAGAGTTAGTAGCCTGGAGCATGGGGAAGTTAGATGACTTGTCCAGGGACATATGCCAGCATGTATTTGAGAAAGAATTTAAAGACAATCTTCCTGGCTTTGAGATCTTTCTATCCACTCTGCATTTGTATAGCTAAGAAACACCTGAAAGACCAAATAATTTAAACTCTTCATTTACAGATAAGTTAATTGAGAACCAAAGGATTCAAGCAATACCTAGATGTTCTGATTCAGAATTCAAGTCTTTTTCACAAATGCTAGGTACCAACCCTCAAACTCTAGTTGCCTCCTAGGAGTCCCTTTCTACTCCCATGTCCCTATCATTTCCTTCCATCTCCCCCATTATCACACTAAGCTTGGTCTCCCCGCTCCATTCTTTCTCTCCCCCAGATTCCCCCCTCCATCCTTTCCCTCTCAGCTTCCAGCCCCCATCCTTTCCCTCTCTCAGCCTCCACCCCCCCATCCTTTCCCTCTCTCAGCCTCCACCCCCCCATCCTTTCCCTCTCTCAGCCTCCACTCCCCATCCTTTCCCTCCCTCAGCCTCTTCCCTCCATTCTTTCCCTCCCCCAGCCTCCTCCCTCCATTCTTTCCCTCCCTCAGCCTCCTCCCTCCATCCTTTCCCCCCCTCAGCCTCCCCCCTCCATCCTTTCCCTCCTTCAGCCTCCTCCCTCCATTCTTTTCCTCTCTCAGCCTCCTCCCTCCATTCTTTCCCTCCCTCAGCCTCTTCCCTCCATCCTTTCCCTCCCTCAGCCTCCTCCCTCCATTCTTTCCCTCCCTCAGCCTCTTCCCTCCATTCTTTCCCTCAGCCTCCTCCCTCCATTCTTTCCCTCCCTCAGCCTCTTCTCTCCGTTCTTTCCTTCTCTCAGCCTTCCTCCTCCACTCCTCCTCTCCCTCAGTCTCCTCACACTTCTTCTTATTCTCGTTCTCAGCCACTTTACTCTCGTCCCCTTCCTCAACTACCTCCTCTTTTCTTCCAGCCCCCTCCCCTCAGTATCCCAAGGGAGCACGCGGGAGGGGCGACCCGGCGCAGAAGTTATCAAAGGCCCAAACCTTCAGCTCACCAGACACAACTCTGACCTCCACATGAATTCCCCAACCCTACTTACTGCGCCTGCGTCGGGTCCCGCCTTCCCTTCACCGCCCCCTCCTGAAGAACCTTTTCTCCTGTTGGTTGACAGGGACGTGGCGCCTTCTGGGATTGGTGGTTAAAGACGTGTCCTGAGCCCTTACTCCTCTAATGAGACAGAACTACAACTCCCGGTATGCCTCGCTGCCTTTTACCTTGTGAAGAAAGTCCTTTCCTATTGGTTTGGACTGTATGAAGTTGGCCCCCAAGGCTGCTGGGGTTGTAGTTCACCTGGGATAACTACACATGCTGCCCGGAAGCGTTCTTGCCAGAGGAGAGTAACCTCTGGGCTGTTTCAGGCTCCGGTAGTAGGAAAGGCCAAGGGAATGGACCTGGTGACTTAGGGGACGTCGCAACGGAGACCTGACTTAGGGTACTGAGATAGAGCAAGGGCACTGAGTGCTCACTGCTTAGCCTTGGAGACCTCTTTGGTCTCCTCTTCCTCTACTTGTGTTTCTACACGTGAAAGAGACCAGAGCCCCCTTGGGGCTCGGGCTTGGGCCCGAGGCTGACAGGTGGAGCCCCTTCATTTACAGATGAGGAAACTGAGTCACAGAGAAGGTGAAGTGACTCTCCCAGCGTCGCACAGGGGGGATTCCAAACAGGGCCTGCAGAGCTCCTTGTGTCTCCGCCTCAAGTAATAGCCCCGAATGCAGTGCCACTTGTCTGAGATGAGGCTCCCTCCGAATCCAGTTCTGCAAATGTTTATGATACGTGCTAAGCCTGGGGACACCGAGATAGATAAGGCACCGACCCTGCCGCCCCCCTTCAGTCTTGTAGAGAGATTATGCAAATATAAAAATAGCTACAGTGCAATAGAAAATAAAAATCTAAAACGGCCATGATTAAAGTTTTAACATGATGAATGCACAACAAGAGTTCTAAGCAGGGTAATAAGAAAAAGCCTAGAAGGGAGAAATTACAATGGGGGTGATCAAGGAAAATTTTATGGAAGTCATAAACTGAAGCTGGGCCTTGAACGAAGAGGAGGATTTAAGAGGGAGAGAGGTGATTCAATTTGTTTCAGTTCAACACATGTTTATTTATTAAGATTTACTATTTGCAGGGCACGTGTTGGATGATAAGGATTTAGGGATCCAAAAGGTCAAGCCCTACAGGCCCTCATGGATACAGGAGAAGACTGAGGTCAAGGGCTAGCTTGTTCAAAGGTGGAAAAAGTTAGAGACTGAAAAATGGTGAGAAGGTGTACTCGGAGTTGTTTCTTCCATAATGAAGACAGATTTGGGCTGAGCCATTAACAGTCTTCTCCCAAACTTCCTTAGAGTATAGTTGATCGAGTACTAAGTCTGGAGTTCGGAAGAGCTGAGTGCAGATGAGACCTCAGACACTGAACTAGCTGAGTGACCCTGGGGAATTCCTCAGCTGTAAAATGGGAATGATAATGACACCTCCAGGGTTGTTGTGAGATTCAAATATTTGAGTTACTTTTTTTTTACTTTGAATAGTATTTTTTCCCCAGTTACATGTCAAGAAAATTTTTAGCATTCATTTTTACAAGATTTTGAGTTCCAAGTTCTTCTCTCTCCCCACCCCTCTTCTGAGAATGGTAGGCAGTTTTATATAGTTTATTCATGTTCTATTATGTAAAGATAGTTCCATTTTAGTCACAATTGTGAAAGAAGAAACAGATCAAAAGGGGAAAAAACATGAGAAAGAATAAATTAAGTGAAAAAATTTGATTTGCATTCAGAGTCCATCAGTCCATCATCTGGGTATGGCATTTTTCTTCTCAAGTTCTTTGTGCTTGTCTCAGATCATTGTGTTATTGAGAAGAGCTGAGTCATTCATAGCTGATCATGACACAGTGCTCCTAATACTGGGTACTATGTTTTCCCGGTTCTGCTAATTTCACTTTGCATCAGTTTGTACAAGTCTTTCCAGGTTTTTCTGAAATCTGCCTGTTTATCATTTGGTTCATATATTTGTAAAGTGCTTAGAACAATTCCTGGCACATAGGCACTTAATAAACGCACATTTCTTTCCTATTACCTATGACATGCATTATTAATGAGCTAACTGGCTGGGTAGACAGTTTCTGATTAAAAAAGCACTGAAATTCAGGAATCTTGAAAGTTGGTTTTGCTAGAACCTTATTTCCTAATTCTTTTCCTTTCTGACTTTTCGTTATTTACTTCCATATTGCCAAGATCATTCACTTGGAAGGGAACGCACAGGAGTGCAGTCCAAGGATGGGATAAAAGAAATTTGAGTAAATCCTAGGTTACTGAGTATTGTGTAGGCATAAGATTATCCTCTGAGAATGATTTAGTCCAACACTTATTTTCTGTTGAGGAAACTAGCAAAGTAGACATTTTAAAAATTATTTAATTGATTATAGTAATGACGAAATATTATGATGGAAAAGATTGTACCCTGGGAGTCAGGAAAGGAAGTCATTTATTAAACATCTATTTGGCACTATGCTAGAGACTGGAATACAAATAAAAAATGAGACAGTTCTAGTTTACATTCTAATGAGGGGAATATAACATTCACATAATTAAATCTAGGATTTATTTTTTAAATGCAGTGATTTTAAGAATGGGAGCAATAATGTAATAAATGGTGGTTAGGTTCTTTGGGGGGCAGTATGGCATCATATATAGAATGAATGAATGAAAAGCACTTATTAAGAGCCTTTTGTAGCTGAATCATTTCAGCCATGTCCAACCGATTGTGACCCCATTTGGGATTTTCTTGGCAAAGATATTGGAGTGGTTTGGCATTTCCTTCTCATAGCTCATTTTACAAATGAGGAAACTGAAGTAAACTGGGTTGAGTGACTTGCCCAGGGTCACAGCTAGTAAATGTCTGAGGCCAGATTTAAATTCAGGAAGGTGACTCAGACCCAGACTCTATCTGCTGTGCCACTGAGCTGCCCCTCATACTGTCTACCTTGCTTGGGTATTGGGGAAAAAGTGCTTTGCAAACCTTAACTCTGAAGAAATGGAGTTGTAGTATTCTTTTATCATCTACATAAAGAGTTTAAAAGATATTCCTGGAGGTGGCTAGGTGGTGCAGTGAGTAGAGTACCAGCCCTGGAGTGAGGAGGATCCAAGTTCAAATTTGGCCTCAGACACTTAACACTTACTAGCTGTGTGACCTTGAGCAAGTCAACCCCAATTGCCCTGCCTTCCCCCCTCCAAAAAGTTAAAAAAAAAAAAAGACATTACTGGCCTGAGAACCTAACTGTGCTTTACCATCTTGTTTATATACAAAAGCATGGAATGTGAGCTCCTTAAGAAGGAAGTTTGTAAGATAAATTAAGATAGACAAGTTAGTAAAAACAAGTTGTTAAGGCAAGATAAAGGCTAAGTAAGTTAAGGGCTAACTGGCTATCTTGGTGCAAAAGAGAGAGTTACAACTTGGGAGCTGAAGACCACATAAGAAGTTTGCCACAAGTAGGTCTCCAGGGGAACTACTAACAAGAATTTCAAAAGGCTGAGGATTTTAGGGTTTGTCCAAATGATTGCTATCTATGCTAAAAGTACAGGCTGGTTCTCCTAGAAGAGAAGGTATAGGGACTCTGAAAGTTTCTTCTCTCTGAAGGATACCAAAGAGGATAAAGTGTTTAAAACAAATGGAAAAAACCCCAGCAATTCAGAATATCTTCAATGTGAAAGCACAGAAAAAGGTTCTGAACAGTTAGAAGGGAATTCTGACCTATGTCAGGAAGTGGAAGAAGAAAAAAAAGGGCAACATAGAGGAGAAAGGGAAGAAGAAAGACCACGGAACAGTCTTGAGACTATTCCTGTAGGGGAGGGAGCTACTTGCCATTCCTAGGAATGATATTGTGGATGAGATCAGTTGAGAGATCATCCAGTAAGGGTCAGAAGAAAAAGAGGTGAGTAGTGCTGATTGGTGCCTCTCCACTGAGGGGAACTGACTGAGGTTGCTGTTTATTAAACTGATTATGACAACAGAGAGGTTTGCCATTTTCCTGAGGCATATACTATAGACAGGACAGAGAACTTTCCTAAGATGTGTCAAATCAGATAATTACTACCTGCTTTTGGTAACTCACATGGGTACCAATAACAACAACAACAAACTGCCCCCCCCCCCCAATAATAGCAGCTAACACTTATATAGTGCCTTACTTTGTGTCAGGCACTATGCTAGGGCTTTATGATTATTATTTCATTCGATCCTTACCCCTGAGAGGTAAGTGCTATTATTATCCTCATTTTACAGATGAGGAAACTGAGGCAAACAGAAGTTAAATGACTTGCACAGTCACACAGCTAAATTTCTTAGGCAGAATTTGAACTCAAGTCTTTCTGACCGGAGGCCAGCATTCTATCCACTTTGCTACCCCGTTGCCACCAAATAATACTGTTAAAGGAATCTGGAAAGCATTGTTAAAGTTTTTGTAGTTTGGGGCAAGAAATTGAAAATCTTAGGAACATAGGTGGCATTTTCATTTTTGCTACCAACTGAAGGGAAGGACTTCAGAAGAGAAAGGTAGATTTGGCAGTTGAACAGTTGCTAAAGACAATAGTGTCTAAAAATAGGTTTGGGGATTTTATGAACAATAGTTTAAAATACAGGTTCCTGGCCAGAAATGGAGGTAACCAGAGCTGGTAAGAATGTATCAGCAAGGGGCAGAGCCAAGATGGTAGAGTAAAGGCAAGGACTTGTCAGCTCTCCCAAATTTCCCTCTGAACAACTTTATAATAATACCTCAAAATGAATTCAGGGGTAAAACAACTTTCCAGCCCAAGAAAGCTTAGAAGGTCATTAGGAAAAATCTGTTTCACTGGGGAGAAAGAGGGGCATAGTCCAGTGCAGGCTGCATCCCAAGCAAGCCAGCAACAGGTTCTGGGGGCAACTAATTGGCAGCAGCTTCTGGAGCTCTCCAGTCTACAGACAGTAAAGAGGTTGAACTGGTCAGAACCAGATTAGGGGACCTTTTGCTGGCATTGAGAGCAGGACTCTGGTGTGTGTGTGTGTGTGTGTGTGTGTGTGTGTGCGCGCGCGCGCGCGCACATGTATAAAATGTATTTGCTTTTAGGAGGGGGGAAGGCTGGGTAATTGGGGTTAAGTGACTTGCCAAGGTCACACAGCTAGGAAGTGTTAAGTTTCTAAGGCCAGATTTGAACTCAGATCCTCCTGACTCCAGGGCTGGTGCTCTATTCACTGCGACACCTCACCGTCTTGACTCTGTTGTATGTTGCCTATACTCAGTTCCAAGTTACAATTCCAATGTGAGAAGGAATGCTATCACACTAGATTGTGTAGCAGCAGGGGAGTAGAGACACCAGTTACAGTTCCAGGGCAGAAAAGAATGCTTGTGGTCGCTCACAGATAAGAGTGCAGACTAGGAGAACAGTGATCACACCTCTCCTTGGATCATATCACCTTGGAAGAATTGAAAACTTAAAGATCCCCAGAACTAGCTCTGAAAACAGCAGCACAAAAAACTCCTAAAGCTCGGGACAGTGCCCCTTCTGCCTCAGGAACAGAGTCTAACTTTAATTTGAAGTTAAAAGTTAAGAAATAGGCTAGAAAATGAACAAACAACAAGAAAATAACCTCATCACAGAAACTTACTATGGTGACAGAGAAGATCAAAACACAAACTCAGAAGACAACAAGGTTAAAAAAGCTATATCCAAAGCCTCAAAGAAAAATGTGAATTGGTCTCAGATGCCCAAAAAAGGAATTCCTAGAGGAGTTCAAAAGGATTTTTAAAATCTAATGAGAGAGGTAGAGAAAAAATTTAAGAGAAATGAGAGTAATGCCAAAAAATCATGAAAAAAGAGTCAACATCTTGGTAAAGGAGGCTCAAAAAAATACTGAAGAAAATAACATCTTAAAAAAAAAAACCCAGACCAAATGATAAAAAAATTTGCTGAAGTGAACTTTTTTTTTAAACATTTATTTTGTTTTATTTTATTTTATTTTTATTTTATTTGCCTTTTTGGAGGGCAATTGGGGTTAAGTAACTTGCCCAAGGTCACAGGGCTAGGTTTTTGTTTGTGTGGGTTAAGTGTCTGAGGCCGGCTCCGAACTCAGGTCCTTCTGATTCCAGGGCCGGTGCTCTACTCACTGCGCCACCTAGCCGCCCCCGAGCTTTTTTTTTTTTTGCTTCTTTTTTTGGTGGGGCAATTGGGGTTAAGTGACTTGTCCAAAGTTACAAGCCTAGTAAGTGTTAAGTGTCTGAGGCTGGATTCAAACTCAGGTCCTCCTGACTCTAGGGCTGGTGCTCTATTCACTGTGCCACCTAGCCAACCAGAAGAGAGCTTCTTAAAAAGCAGAATTGGGGGGGCGGCTAGGTGGTGCAGTGAGTAGAGCGTCGGCCCTGGAGTCAGAAGGACCTGAGTTCAGATCCGGCCTCAGACACTTTCAGACAAAGCACACACAAACAAAAAAAAAAAAAAACCAACCTAGCCATGTGACCTTGGGCAAGTTACTTAACCCCAATTGCCCTCCAAAAAAAAAAAGCAGAATTGACCAAATAGAAAAAAGATGTACAAAAATTCATTGAAGAAAAAAGGTAGAATTGACCAGATGGAAAAGGAGGTACAAATGCTCACTGAAGACAATATTTCCCTAAAAATTAGAATTGAGCAAGTGGAAGTTAATGACTCTAAGAAATAATAAAATCAAAAGAATGAAAAAATAGAAGACAATGTGAATGTCTTATTGGAAAAACAACTGGTCTGGAAAATTGATCAAGGAGAGGTCGTTTAAGAATTATTGGACTACCTGAAAGCCATGATTAAATAAGGAGCATAGACATCATATTTCAAGAAATTATCAAGAAAAACTGCCAGGATATCCTAAAACTAGAGGACAAAATTGAAATCGAGAGCATCCTTTGATAACCTCCTGAAAGAGATCCCAAAGCAAAAATTCCCAGGAATATAGCCAAATTTCAGAGCTCCCAGGGCAAGGAGAAACTATTGCAAACAGTCAGAAAGAAACAATTCAAATATTGTGGAGCCAGAGTCAGGATAACAAAAGATTTAGCAGCTTCTGCAATAAAGTATCAGAGGGCTTAGAATATTCCAAAGGAGAAAGGAGGTAGGATTACAAACAAGAATCACCTACCCAGCAAAAGTGAGTATAATACTTCAGGAGAAAGTGAATATTTAATGCAGTAGATGACTTTGGCACATTCCTGATGAAAAGACCAGAGCTGAATAGAAAATTTAACTTTCAAATACAAGACTCAAGAGAAGCATAAAAAGATAAAGAAAAAAGAGAAAATATAAGGGATTTAATAAGGTGAAACTTTTACATCCCTACAGGGGAAGATATTTGTAACTCCTACAAATTTTATTATTATTTAGGACAGTTAGAAGAAGTATACGTAAACAGAGGGCATGGGTGTGAGCTGACTTTGATGAGATGATATCTAAAAAATAAAATTAAGGGGTCAGAAAAGGGGATGTATTAGGAGAAGGGAGAAGGTCGAGGTAGAATAAGATAAATTATCTCACATAAAAAGGCATGAAAGGGCTTTTACAGTGGAGGGAAAGGTGGAAGTGTGGTAAGCAATGCTTGAACCTTATTCTCATTGGAATTAGTTCAAAAAGGGAATAGCATACATGCTCAGGTATAAAAATCTATTTTATCTTATAGGGAAGAGGGGGATAAGAGAAGGGAGGGGGCTGATAGCTTGGAGGAGGCAGTGTTCAGAAGCAAAACAATTTTGAGTAGGGACAGGGTAATAGAGAAAAGGAAAATGTGAAAAATAGGATGGAGGGAAATACACAGTAATTATAACTGAAAAAATTACAAGAAGTTTATCTGATAAAGGCCTCATTTCTCAAATATAGAGAGAACTGAGTCAAATCTACAAAAATACAAGTCAATCCCTAATTGATAAATTATCAAATGATGTTAACAGGCAGTTTTCAGATGAAAAAATCAAAGATCTATAATCATATAGAAAAATGCTCTAAATCACTATTGATTAGAGAAATACAAATTAAAACAACTGTGAGGTACCCCCCCCACACACACATACCTCAATCAGATTGGCTAATATGACAGAAAAGAAAAATGACAAATGTTGGAGAAGATTTGGGAAAATTGGAATATTGAAGGATTATTGGTAGATTTGTGAATTGATCCAACCATTCTGGAGAGTAATTTGGCTCTATGCCTAAAAGGTTATAAAAATACCACCACTGGGTCTGTGTGCAAAGAGATTTAAAAAAAGGAAAAGGACCTATACTTACAAAAATATTTATAGTAGCTTTTTTGTGGTGGCAAAAAATTGGAAATTTAGGGGATATCCATCAATTGGGGAATGGCTGAGCAAGTTGTGGTATATGATCATGATGAATACTAATTGTGCTATAAGATATGACAAGCAGAGTGGTTTCAGAAAAAATCTGGGAAGACTTATATGAATTAATGCAAAGCGAAGTGAGCAGAACCAGGCGAACATTGTATATAGTAACAGTAATATTATGTGATGATCAACTGTGAATGGCTTAGTTATTCTCAGCAATACAATGATCCAAGACAGTTCTAAAGTATTTTTGATGAAAAAATGTCCACTTCCAGAGAAAGAACTCATATAGTCTGAATGCACTTTGAAGCATACTTTTCTAAAACTATTTTTTTCTTTTTTTGCTTTTTTGGAGGGGCAATTGGGGTTAAGTGACTTGTCCAAAGTCACATGGCTAGTAAGTGGTAAGTGTCTGAGGCCAGATTTGAACTTAGGTCCTCCTGACTCCAGGACCAGTGTTCTATTTACTGCGACGCCTAGCTGCCCCTAAAACTTTATTTCATTTGTTTGTTTTTTTGGGGGGGGGGTTGTGTTTGTTTGAGATTTTGGGTTTTGTTCTTTTTTGGCTTTTTGGAGGGGGAAGACAGGGCAATTGGGGTTAAGTGACCTACCCAAACATGGCTGATAAGTGTTAAGTGTCTGAGGCTGGATTTGAACTCAGGTCCTCCTGACTCCAGGGTCAGTGCTCTATTCACAGTGCTACCTAGCCATCCCTTATGTTTTCTTTCACAACATGCTAGTATGAAAATATGTTTGTTTGTTTTTTTAAGCAATTGGGGTTAAGTAACTTGCTCAAGGTTACACGGCTAGTCATTATTATTTATGCGTGGGTGCTCATTTTCTGAGGCCGGATTTGATCTCGGGTCATCCCAACTCCGAGGCTGGCGCTCTTACTCACTGCGCCACCTAGTCACCCCTGGAAATATGTTTTGTATGACTGCACATGTGTAACCTATATCAGATTGCCTTCTCAATGAAGGGGAAGGGGAAAGAGGAAGGGAGAGCATTTGGAACTCAAAGTTTTCAAAAATGTTAAAATTTGTTTTTACATGTAATTGGAAAAAATAATTAAAAATAATGTGTCTGAAATATTGCAAATCTAATCAAAAGGGTTTTTAAAGGAGGAGATAGACCTGCCTACATATATCTACCCAAACTATTTACCACAGAGGTCAGTGACAGTGTAGGAAAAAAAGAATAATAATGGGAAATATGCCCAGAAATTTATGGTATGCAAAAATACAAGGACAGCACCAGCTCTTAAACACAGGACTTCAGGTCTATACTCAAATACACCAAGACTTGACTAGATGACAGTCTGAAAATGATCTGGGGGGGTTTAGTGGACTGCAAACTGCCGCATATCACAAGTGTGATATGGTGGCCAAGAAAGATTATGTGATGTTAGGCGGCCTACAGTGTCCAGGACTAGGGAGATAATAGACTTGTTTGACTCTGTTCTGGTCAAATAGGGGTTCTTAACCTGGAGTGCATGAACTTCAGGGAAAAAAACCCAATCATCTTTGTTTTCATTACAATTGGCTTTCTTTGTAATCCTGTGTGTTTTATTTTATTCATTTAAAAACATCCTCAGAAGGGGTCCCTAGGTTTCACCAGACTGCCAAAGAGGTCCACAACACACAAAAAAGGTGAAGAACACCTGATGTGGCTGTATTATGTTTCTTTCCAGATATCATGTGTTTGGAAGGACATTGGTAGATTGATATGTTTAGAGGAGGGTAATGAAGATGACAAGGGGTCTTGAGTTCATCAATAAGTCAGTCAACCAATAAACATTTATTAAATACCTAATGTATGCCAGGTGCTGTGCTCTGGGTTCATACCACATAATAGTATAAGGTGAAGGAACTGAGACTTTAACCTGGAGGAGAGAAGACTTGGGGTGGAGGTGAAGAGGACATGATAGCTATCTTCAAGTTTTCAGGGGATGTCATATTGAAGAGGAATGAGACTTCTTCTTGGACCCAGGGCAGAAGCAGAAGCAAAGGATGGAACTTGCAGAGGTAACTTTAGGCTTAAGGCAAAGAAAAACTTCCCAAATATTATGTGATCCAAAAATGCAGTGGTCTGGCCCAGGAAGAAGTGGGCTCATCCTCCCTGGGGTCTTTAAGCAAAAGCCAGAGGGCCATTTCTCAAGTATGTTGCAGAGAGTTTCCTTTTTTCACATCTGGTTTGCACAGAATGGGTTTCGAGGTCTTTTCCAGCTTTGAAATTCAGACACTTTGTGGTTTTTTTGTTCCTATCACAGCATGGGTGACCACCTCATGCAGATATAGATGGTGTACAGGGGGAGTCAAGGAGCTGAAGACAGGAAAACTTAATTTATGGGACTAGCAATAAATTCAGTGGTGGGGAACCTGTGGTCTCGAGGTCACATATGGCCTTCTAGGTCCTCGCGTGCAGCCTTTTGACTGAATCCAAATTTTATAGAACAAATCCTTTTATTAAGGGGATTTGTTTTGTGAAGTTTGGATTCAGTCAAAGGGCCACAGTTGAGGACCTAGAGAGCCACATGTGGCCTTGAGGCCACAGGTTTCTCCCCCCATCTCCCAGGTCCTGCCCCCAAGGCCTTAGGGTCCAAACTGGGTTTGGACAAAGAGTAATGCAAAAGATAACCACAAGGGGGAACCAGTGTCCTCAAGTGGACTGGTTGGGGAAAAGTTCTCTCTTGGGAATAGAGTCTAGAATGGTTAGTGGTGGGAATAGCTCTCTGGGGTTTTCTCCCTATTGTCTTTGGGCTTTGGGTGACTTTCCTTCTCTACCACACATCTCAAAGGTTCCTTTTAGCTGTAACATTCTATGAGTCTTCATCTTGGTGGGGGGAGGGGAGGCAGGTGACCAGGGGAGTGGTGATGGCATAGTGCACTAGAGAGGGGTGGGAGAGAATGAATGGTCAAGAAACAATCAACTCCCATGGTTACAAATGGTATTCAGCTATGCCAAGTCAGCTAAAATGCATGTCATCTCCCTCTTCCCTCCCTCACGCCCCCCTACCCCAATATGGCATTATGGGGAGGACTCAAGAAACCATAGAAATTCCTAAGCTAATTTTCTTAGCATCATGCCCTTCCACCCTTACTCTGAGCCACAGTCCATCCCTCCAAGCCTGGGGCCAAGTTCATACTAGTCACACCCATTACAAGGCTTCTTATCCCTTGTTTCCCCAGCCTCCTAATCCATGAAATGGCAGGAGGCTTCTTGGGGGAGTGGGGAACTTGACCCAAGTCAGAGTTAGTCTCCACCTTCTTCCCTTTGGAAAAAGACTGGGAAGCTAGACACTTGGGAATTGAATCTTGGACTTGTCACTGATCTAAGGTTGTTGGGCAGTCACCACCAGCAGTCATCTTGCCTTTTCTGGCTCAGATAGTTGATCATTTCCTGCCCTGGCAAAAGGTGCAGATGCCTGAAAACTCCTGTGTGTGGATACTATCACTGCCCCATATTTACCCTTTATCCATCTTGTTATGGGAACCCCTGCTAAAGTGGGCAGGGTAACAATATGTAGGGGAGAGACCTGAGATGGTGAACATGGGAAATGGACCCAGGTATCTTAGAATAATAGAATGGAAGGAATATTTGAAATGGTTTAATCTGACCTCCTTATTTAATTAAAGTTTTATTGATTCTTTGATTTTTCTTTTTTTCTTTTTTTTTGGAGGGGAAGGTAAGGGCAATTGGGGTTAAGTAATTTGCCCAAGGTCACATAGCTAGGAAGTGTGTCATATGTCTGAGGCTGGATTTGAACTCAGGTCCTTCTGACTCCAGGGCCAGTGCTCTATTCACTGTTGCCTAGTTGCCCCAATTCTTTGATTTTTATAGAACAGGCATTTTTTATATATCTCCTCTCATTGAGCATTTGGTTGTAACAAAGAAAATTAGTTAAAACCAACCAACCTAGTGGCTCCCTCTGATACTAACATGGCATCTTCAATTCCTCCCAATCCACTTTTCTCTACTGAGAGTGGGTTTTAGCCTCTGTCCTCTGGGACTGGGGTTCCAGCCCCCTACCCTAGGATATAGAGTGGGGAAGTATCTTGCTTAAGGTCACACAGCAAATTAGTGAGAGCTCAATGGAGGAGGAAGGATATTTGTGGATCTCCTTATTCTGTTACTGTCAAGGGGAGGAGGGGGCAGGATATTAACCCCTTTTGTTTTTGGAGCAGAGCTGAGGAGGAAGACTAGCATAGGGTCCTGGGCTTAATAGAATAACAGGCTTCACTGACCTCCCTCCCTCTCCCCTTATGCCCCCACCCCTCCTGTCTTTTTTCCTACCTCACCCAGCTGCTGAGGGAGGGGAGAAAGGGAGGAAGGAGCTTGGTGATTAAGAGCTGTTATTGGGAGTCAGGGCCAGGGGGCACGCCCCTCGGGTGACATTTTCTTGAATTGTGTCCTCTGAACAAAACCAAGTCTTATTTGTGGAGCTTGAGGGGGGAGGTTGGGTGAGAGGGGCCAGGCGGCCAGATGGAATTGTGGCTTCAGGGCACAGTGATTAGTCATCAAAGGCAGCCAGCCTCTTTGTGTGCCCGCCTGCCTGAGTGCCCAAGCCACTGGCCGTTCAGATCACCCCCCCTCCTATCCCCAAATCCCATAGTAGATTGCTGAAGAAGAAGAGGACTCCTTATTGGGAGGACTGGAGTGAGGGTTATTTATATGTGGGGGTAGATGGCATATCTGGGGGGATGTGGAGGGACTTGGGTTTGGAAGGGTTGAAGAAGGAAAATGTTCTTCTAGGAGGGAGATGTGGAGCTGAGCTGTGAAGGAAGGGAGGCCCTGGGGTGGAGGGGGTGAAGAGGAGATGGAAGAGCTCTTGTTTGTGCAAGGGCCTAGAGCTTGGGAGGAGGGCAGGTTTGCCTGAATGAAGTAGAAAAATAGGGCAGGATTTCAGAGAACAAAGAAGTGAGATGAGGGGAACACGACATGGGTGCCAATGTGTTGAGGGGGGAGGGGGAGATACCTTGAAGGTGTCTAACCTTAACGGAAACAAGGAGTGTCCAGGAGGGGTGTGGTAGGTGGGGGAAGGGGCCTGCTTCCTGCCACAGTGGCTATTTTGGGGTCTGAATCAAATCAAATCCAATCCATCCCTTAGGCCTCAGAGTCCTCAAACGAGTTTGGGAACAGCTGTGGAGAACAGATGTCCAGTCCAGGATCTAGGAAGAAGGCTGCCCCCTCCCCCCGACACTGATCTCTCTGGCTCCTGGGAGGAAGGTGGGGAGGAAGAAGGCTTGGCTGGAGGTGGAAGGATGTCCAGCCTTTTGGCCAAGGGCCAAGAACCCTGGGTTCCTATCTCAGCACCCCTCCTCTTGTTCTGTATGACTTTGGGGGATATGCCTTAATCTCCCTTGGCCTCAGTGAGGGAAAGGATGGGAACTGGGAAGCTGGGATGGTAGGGAAAAATCAGGTGATTTCCCACCAGACTGTTTCAGATTTAGTTTATATCAGTCCCACCCAGGCCCCCCCCCAACACCCACATGTAATAGCTTCTTTGTTCCATCTTATTAATCTCCTATCATTTAATGGGGGCCCCCAATTTACCACTACCCCTTGTTCCCCTGATGATGGAAATCCATTAAGAAGAATTCTAAATCAAATCACTCTCCTCCCCTTCAAATCTTTGCTGTTCATCTTCCTCCTTCCCCATTTTCCAGGCTTGCAGATTCTATCCTGTCTTCCAGAAAAAATGCTATAACTCACCCCATCAAACTATCCTTCTCTCATACCATTAGTGCCAGTGTGGCTGGGTTCAACTAAATGGCCTGCCCTTGTCTCTCAACCTCATCTGTGCTGTGCTTTCTCTGTATTCTTACTTATCATGTTTATCAGCAAGGACCATGTGGCCATTCTCTGGATATTCTCCTAGCACCTATTATAGTACTTGACTCACTGGGATCACTCAAGTTGGATATGGGGCTCCCAAGGATGGAATGAGTTAAAGATGTGTCATTGTTTGAGGAGCTGTGGTAAAGAGAGACAAAGTAGACCTCCCCCCCAGCCAGGTCCTGCTGATCAAGGCCCCAAACAACTGTCGGTTGGAGAGTGTTGTATGATGACCCTGGTCCTACCCTCCTGGGATAGGCAAAGATCCAGTTTTGTTTAGACCGCAATGGGAAGTCCCCTTAAGGGTCTTGAGGAGCCAAAACCCTGGGCTGGAATCCACCCTGGGTCAGTCCCTCTCCCCTGGGTCACAAGTCACTGACACAGTCCCTGAATTGTGGAGAAAGAGACCCATTGTCCTGGGGGCATAGCTGAGGGGTGAGTTCAGAGAGGAAAGAGCGACTGCCAGGCAGGCACAGGGCTTTGTGACCATGGTGGAAGGGAGCCAGGGCAGAGTTGGTAGTTTGGGAAAGGGTCCTAGCAGATTGTAGTGGGAAACACACACACACAGACACACACACAGACACACACACACACAGAGGCACACACAAACACAGGCACACACCAACTCTCCCACCATCAGAATCCTTCCTGCAGATGCTCCTATTTCTCCGGATGCTGTGGGCACCAAGGGGAAGCTTAGATCTTGCACCTGTCTCTGCCCAGGCCCCCGCCACCACGACGGGGGAAGCTTTGCTTTCGCTGCCTCCTAGAGCTTAAGGAAGGGAGATGTGGGGTGAAGGGAAGGGAGTAGAGAGTGAACACAAGGCAAAGTATTGAGACCTGGAAAGAAGGTCTCTGTGTAGGGCTTGAATTGGAGACCCTCTGGGTACAGGGTTCCTGATCCCAGCCCCCAGAACTCTCATCCTTGACCCAGTCCTCATCACTACTATTCTGTCCTAATTCCACCAGAAATGCTTGTTCTGCTGCTACCACCTAGCTTCCTTCCTCTGTTCTCATTCTTAAGATTAGTCTTACCCTGCCCATGGCCCTACTCAACCCCTTTCAATGCACTTCTAATCTCAAACAAACTCCCACCAATCCTGGAATTTGTCTTTAACTGCTCCTTCTTCCCTCTGAAGTAAGTGAGACCTGGCTTTCCCTTGGATAACTGTCTTACCTTCAGACCAACCCCCCACCTTCCAGGGCATTATTCCAGAATCTTCCTGGTTTTGCCATTGTCCCATCACCTCTTTCTCCCTAAAGTTCACATCCAGTTAAGCCTTGTCCTCAATGACTCCACATCAGGCTGTCTTTCTTTCCATCCCATTCCTCACCATTACCCTCTTCCATGTTATCATTCATGTTTGTACTTTGTCACATCTGTGCCTTTGCTGCTCCTTGGGCTTCTTTCCATCTTCCGTCTTCTAGCATGGAAATTATATTCATCCTTCAAGGCTTGCCTGACTTGCAGCCTCTTTTATGATGCTTTTTCTGCTTACCCCCAAATCAGAAGTGATCCCTTCTTTCTATGAAATCAATTCAAAGTGGCTGGATATCTCAATGGATAGAGCATCATCCCTACAGTAGGAGGACCTGAGTTCAAATGTGACCTCAGACACTTACTAGCTGTGTGACCCTGGGCAAGTCACTTAACCCTATTTGCCTAAAATTTTTTTTAAAGAAAATTGATTCACACTTTGGACCTCCTTCTCTTATGCACTTATTGTGGTCTGTTTGGTGTTACAGACATTTCTATATCTGTCATCTCCCTTATAAGACTGTGAACTCCTTGAGGGCAGAGACTGTGTCTTATTTATTTTAGTATCTTTCCCAGGTCCTGCCATAGTGCTCTGTGTAGAGTGGCTTCTCTATTAATGTTTTTTTTTAAATTCTTATGGTTAACTTTCACTGTCTAACACTTAGGTCCCATCCCTTACACTTTTTATTGTGGTTGTTTTTGTGTTATTTTAGTCATGTCCAACTCTTTGTGACCCCATTTGGGGTTTTCTTGGCAAAGATACTAGAATGGTTTACCATTTCCTTCTCCAACTCATTTTACAGATGAGGAAACTGAGGCAAAGAGGGCCAAGTGACTTTCCCAAAGGTCACACAGTTAGGAAGAGTCTGAGACCAGGAAGATGGGTCTTCCTGACTCCATACACAGTGCTCTGTGTACTATGGCACCACCTGGCTGCCTCATCCCTAACACTTCAGTGCTATCCCCAATAGGTCTCATCTTTGGTTTGTGCCATCTGCCTCTCTTTGCTGGACTTCATCTCTAAGTCTATCTGCTTCCTCCACATCTTTCCAAGCCATTTCCCCCTTTCTGTCCCCACTGTCACCATCCCAGTGTAGGCCCCTCATTACTTCTTACCTGGTCTTTTGCAATGTCCTCTTAACTGTCCTAAAAGAGGACTTTACTGCTGATCCACAAGCCCTGGAAGAGGACTTTGCTGTTTACAGAAGTCCTGGGACTTTACTGATGATTTGTGTTTGAGTTCTCAGACAGAAGTTTTGTCAGACAGAAAGTGAAGAGATGATAGAGCTGGCAATGTGTGAGAATATTGTTGTAACTCTGCTAAGTTTAATGTGTGTAAATATTGTTGTGGCTCTATTAAGCTTTGTCTTTTCAGAAACAGAAACTGCAAAGGGCTTGGAGTGAACGAGTCACCATGAGCTTCTGGGTCCTGCCGGTCAGAGGGCTGACTACCTGTGAATCCAGGCAAGAGCTGAGAGTGTGGAAGAGGAGCCATGGAGTTTGGAAGTCAGCCTCAAATTAAGATGAAAGGACCTTTACTTGGGTACTTAGTGCTGACTGATTATGACTTACTGTGACCTAGAGGTGGATGGCCTTTGTCCTTTCCACTACCCCTTAAGGATGGTTTGGAAGCCAGCCTCCAATCAAGATAAAAGAAGACTTTAGATGGTTACTTTCTATTTATTGAGGAGATTGTGACTTATTGAATGATATGTTTTATTTAAGACTATGTGGCCACCTCAGTAATAAGTTGTTATGTTATATTGTGATTGTTTCGCCTTAGTTTCCTGCTGAATAAATAGAGAGTTCACTATACTATGTGACCAGAACCTTAAAGTTATTCACAGCAGCAGTCCTCTGGAGAGCTGCTTGTGATTGGCTTTACCTCTAGCCTCCTAGCTATGCACAGTTGCCAGAGTATTCTTCCTAATGCAACAATGTGGTCATATCCTTCCTGCTCAAAACCTTCTGTGACTTCTCATTAACTACCAGATAAAGTCCAGGCTCCTCTGCTGATATTTAAAGACCTCTATGATTTGGCCCTAGTCTACTTTTCATATATTTACTTATCATTTATTACTCTCCTTCATGGATCTTAAGTTCTAGTCAGTATTAATAATACTATTAATAATACCAGTGATGGCTAGCATTTAATGTTTACAAAGTGCTTATAGATTTGATCTCATAGTCCTGGGAGGTAGGTACCATAATTACCCTCATTTTACATATGAGGAAACTAAGGCAAGCAGAGGTTAAGTGACTTGCCCAGGGTCATATAGCTAGTAAGTGTCTGAGGCTAGATTCGAACTCAGATGTTTCTGACTCCAGGTTTGCTGCAGAGGCTGTTTCATGGAAATAACCTTTCTTGTCCCAAATTGGTATTTTTGCTCGTGCCTTCTTCCCTGGCTCTTCAATCTAATTCTTAGCCAGTCTGAAAGCTCATACCTTCTCCCTGCTCTTCCCAGCTCCAAGTGATTTCTCTTTCCCCTGTGCTCCAATAGTACCTTTCATTTCTCTCCTTGAACCTCCATACTTTACCTTGTATCCGAGCTGTGCCTGTACTTGTCATTTTCTCTACTCAGCTGGCAGATCCTCGAGGGTAGAAATTGTCCTGCTCATCTCTGTCTCCCACAGTGCCTAGACAGGATTCTACAAATAGCAGGTTCAGTAGATGTTTGATGAATAACCTTCTGGTACGCTACTGTTCTCAGTATCTGTCCTCTGGGATGGGCTCAAAGAGATAATCCAGGTGCCCTGGTCCAAAGCTTTCCTCTGTCCATCACTTTATGTCCCTTCCTCTTTACTCCAAGGATCTCTGCCTGCCCCCAAACAAACCAGACCCAATGACTGCCTGTTGGCAGGAGCTAGGCCCAATTACCTCCTCTTTCTCTTCCACTTTGGTGAGGAGAGTATATAGATTTGCTGACTGTTTCTTTCAGATTGCTAATCGCCCAGCCTCATCTAATTGGTAATTAGCCATAAGAGTACAAGCAATGCTTAGCTAATTGATGTTTGTCTCTCACTCATCTCCGGCAGAGGAGCTGTGCCAGTGCTTCCTCCCTGGTCCTATCCGGACCCTGTTGGCATCAGTGCCAAGCTCCTTGGCATCCTCTCTAACCCCACCCAGTTTTATGTACTCCAGCTTTGGCCATGAAACTGTCTCCAGCTGTGTTTATCACAAAAGGAGGGACTAGAAGGATTAATGCATATAAGGTCACAAGGTGTGATTGTAATGTTGTTCAGTTGTTTTTTCAGTCATGTCTGACTCTTTGTGACCCCATTTGGGGCTTTCTTGGCAAAGATACTGGAGTGATTTTCCCATTTCCTTTTTCAGTTCATTTTACAGATGAGGCAACTGAGTCAAACAGAGGTTTAGTAACTTGCCTAGGGTCATACAGCTAGTGAGTGTCTAAGCTTGGATTTGAACTCAGGTCTTCCTGACTCCAGGCCCAGTATTTTATCCAATGTGGCACCAGCTGCTTCTAGCAGCTTCTACCTGAGAGGTAGAAAGAAAGGTGACAATGCAGCCTGGAAACATCCCCCATAGGATAAAAAATTTTATTTCATAATCATTATCAGATGTATGTGTATGAGAGAGGGGTGGGGAGAGAGAGAGACAGAGAGAGGAGGGAAAGGAGGGAAGGGGAGGAGCAAGAAAGAGAGGAGAGAAACAGAAAGAGGATAAAGAAGGAGAGAAGAAAGAGAAGAAAGAAAGAAGAGAGGGAAGCAAGAGAGAGGAGGGGAGAGGGAGAGATATTGATTAATCTCTGCCCAAAACACTATTCCAAGTACTTAGACTTGAGTCATTTTCTGCTTGTTGAATGAGAGGACATGCTTTATTAATTAGTAGCAATGTTGTCCAATGTTCCTTCAAGTGGTTTTCATTTCCTTAGTTATAGTTATGGTGCAGTTTTGTCCTTCTGGTCCTGCTTTATTCACTCTGCAGCATTTCATGCAAGTCTTCCTATATTTCTTCTCATTCATTAGAGTTATCCTTCCCTAGGGATAGGACTTGGACTTGAGAGAACTTACCCCAGATGAGAGAACTTCCTCAACCTCCCCTGCAACTTATAGGCTTAAAGAGCATTCAGAGGTTAAGTGATTTGTCCAGGGTCCCACAACCAGCACGTATCAGAGGTGGGATCTGAACCCAGGTTTTCTTGGTTTTGAGACCAGCTGCTCTCCATTGCATTTATTTAGTGCAATTTATTTAGCCATTCCTGGGCAGCTAGATGGTGAAGTGGATGGAGTGCTGGGCTTAGAGTTAGGAAAATTCATCTTAGTGAGTTCAAATCTGGCCTCAGACTCTAGATGTGTGACCCTGGGCAAGTCACTTGACTCTGCTTCAGTTCCTCACCTGTAAAACAAGCCAATGAAGGGAATGGCAAGCCACTCCAGTATCCTTGCTAAAAAGACAAAAACAAAAAACCAAAACCAATTCCAAATGAATTCACAAAGAGTTGGATGTGACTGAAAAGACCCAAGAGCAGCAATAATTCAACCATTCCCCAATTGCTGGACACACAGTTTGTTTCCAGCTCCTTGCTATCCTGAATAATAATGTGGCAATGAATATTTTGAAGCAGACACAGATGAGTTTCTTCAAGTCAAAGCATTTCAGATAGATGAGGCCACAGGCCTTAGAAAAAAGCATGGTGCTTATAGGGGAAGCTAGGTGGCAAAGTGAATAGAGCACTGGCCCTGGAGTCAGGAGGACCTGAGTTCAAATCCGGCCTCAGACACTTAACACTTACTAGCCATGTGATCTTGGGCAAGTCACTTAACCCCAATTAACCTGCCTTCCTCCCTCCAAAAAAAAAAAAAAAAGAATGGTGCTTACCTACCTGCTTCTCGATGTTGCCCAAGTCACCAGCCCATAAACAATCTGGACTGACCTTTCTATGTTTCCTTCTTATGCATCTCCTTTCCTTTCCCAACAGCTTCATCCTCTTGTCTCCCCAAATCACTGGTTAAGAAATTTCCCTGTATCTTCCCCCAGCAAAATGTCTTAGAGTTTCTCCCATAGCATGAAGAGATTGTAGAGCTTGCTCTCTCCCTCTTTCCTTATTCTACAGAGGTAAATAACAGAGGCAGGAGTCCATCCAAGGTCTTCTGACTTCACATTCAGTGCACTTTCCAGGCCCCCTGCATTGTTTCCCTAAGGAGATAAGGGTGCCGTCCCTAAAACACACTGGGTAGACTCCATTCCTTTTAACCTTTTCTCCTATTGAATGCATCAAGGTTTCTGCAGTCCATCTCTTAAGTTGCTTAGCTGTTTCAGAGACCAACTTACCCCAAGGTGGAGGGATGGACAGAATGAGCATAAAAGTAGACAGAATAACTTGTAAAAGCTTTAGGAGATCCAGATATTCCCCTGCCTGACCCCCGCCTCCAAGGGACCACCAACCAGAGCAGGGAGGCAGAAAAGACCCAGGTGTGTTGGGCCCCAGAATGAAGCCTTCCATCTCCGGAAACTCCTTGGCCTCCCCACCTCTGGGAACATTCATGCCTTTGAGAAGATGCCTGCCCCATCTGCCTCCATCCCCCTTTGCTTGACAAAGGGGGCTTCAGAAGGACAGGGGTAGGAGGACACAGCCCCTTCTGTGAATGGGAGCCTGCCTGCCAATCTGGTGAGTCTCACTGTAGACATTCCTTGAAGGGTGGGGAGGGCAGAGGGGGAAGAGGGGGAGGGGTGGGACATGCCCTACTGGCCCCGTGTCCCAGCCCTGAACCCAAAGAGCAGCCATCATGGAGGTCCAGGGCAGGCAGGATCTTGTAGGTCTGGACAATGGTTTCCTCTTCCTGCTATTGCCTTGGCTCCCCCCCTCACTCCACCCCTTGCAAGGAATAGCATCACTGAGAATCTGTCCCAGAGCCAAGGAATGGAAGGCATGAGAGAGGGAGGGAGGCAGCCTGGACTGGACTAGGAGCCAAAGTATATGTCACCCTCTAGTTGTGTGACCTTGGGCCAGTCATTTAACCTCTGTTGGCTTTAGTTTTCTCATCTCAAAAATGAGGAGTTGGACTAAAATGCTTTCTAAGGTTCTTTTCCATTTGTGACATTCCATTTCGAACTTGGAAAGTGTGAGTATATATGTGTGTGGGTGGATGGTAGTATGGAAGACAGGGTAGTTTTGCCCTGAGGGCCTCTATTTCAGCATCTATGCCCCCCCCCCCCCGCTTTGGTCTTGGGCTAAGGAGAGGGGGCTATTGGTGTTGATCAGATAAAATGGCTGCCAATGTGTGACATTGACTGTTGTGGTTAGATCCAGGAGACAGTCCCCTTATTCTTGCCTTCTCCATAGTTGCCCCAGTCAGCTGGGACACTTCACTGCCAATTCCCAGCCCATTGAGCCCCATTTTACTCTCATCATTCCCATGGTTCTTGAAATCTTCTTCTCCAAAGAGTCTTCCTGAGTTAATCAGAGGAGAAGGGATATATCTCTTCAACTTCTACCCTGATGGAGCAAGACAATTTCTGTGACTCTCCTCCAGACCTAGAGCCCAAACAGGTTCTATTCCTGGTCTTAGATACAGGAGCAGCAGTTATTAAGTGGCTATAATCCAATTATCAGCCTACGCATGTGTCTGAGACCACAAAACACAGACCTTCGTCATGAATATCATATCCCCCAACACTGGAAGGGCCTCTTGTGTGCCTGAGGCCTGAGGATAGTTTCTGAATCTCACAGAGCGGGGGCATACCTCATTACATTGCCTTATTCAATTAAGTACTTAACTAATTACTAAATGATTCTGGGGACCGAAGGTAATAGGGAGTAAGTTAAAGGTGCTGAGGAAGTAGACATGATAGAAATGGTGAAGAAGATGAGCTTTCACATCATTAAAAGAGCAGAGAAGATGATAAGTCAGAAAGGAGAAAGATGAAGACGGTAGATTCTGGGGAGGTTTTTGAGTAGTCATTGAGTAAGAATGAAGAATAGGAGTCCAAATGTGGCACAGGGATCCATGAAGAGTTAGAAGAGACAAAGAGAGCTCTGCCCTGTTGGCAAGTCCCCTGTGGAGGAGTAATGGAAGGACCTGTGTTCGAGTCCCACTGGATAAGAGGGGCAGTGATGGATTGCAGTCACCATTAGGGGAGAGGACCCACATCAGTGAAGTCACAGACACATTGAAGTATCAAAGCTTTTCAGTATAACTCTTGGGGAAGGGCAGAGCAGTCAGACCTTGAACCTCCTGTCCTAGAATGCTTTAAATAAGACCCCTGATCATCCTGAGCAAAAGGCTATGGGAGCTGCATGTGATGGTGCACGTGACTATAATAGCTGCTTCTGGAGGAGGCTGGTGGATTCCTTGAGCTCAGAGTTCTGAGATGCACTAGAACTAAAAGCCAATTGGGTATCGACAGTAAGTCTGAGACCTTGGGACTGGGCTGGAAGGGTTGGTGGCACCAGGCTGTCAAAGAAGGGGCCAGATTGGAAACAGAGCATGTCAAAGCTTCTAGGCTGATCAGCGGTGACATCAGGGCTGTGAATGGCCACTGTACTTCCAGCCTTGGTGAGTAGGGAGACCTAGTCTGAAAACAAAAATAAAAACCAGTTTAAAAAAAGGATATGGGAGAGGGTGGCCGTAAAGAGGAGGAGTGAGGAGGTTATTCTTTCCCATCTGTCCCCATCAGTCCCCTGGAAGGGCTTTGTCCAGTGTCTGTATCAGGAGCCTAAATATAGTCTAAACTAGGAGCTGAATGAGTGCCATTGAGGGGACAAGCCCAGAGAGGTCCTTTTCTCTTCTTCACTCTCCCCTCCCCAGTTCCTGTCTCCAGTCCTGAGTACAGAGAAGGGTCTAGTGATGAGGAGAGCTGGGAACAAAGTGAGGGATGGGTTGTAGAGAGGCCCTCTTGGGTAGATGAGCAGGAATGACCCCTGTAGCATCTCTGAAGTGGGAGAAAGTGAGGTGGGGATCAGGAAGAGGCAGCTTTGCTAACCAGAGTGTAGTGTTTGAGCAAAGAAATGAGATAAGGCTGGGGAGTAGGGGAAGAATTACCATGGGGAGAAATTGCCATGCTTGGCTAGACCTGTCAATCTACCCTGGTGCAGAGATGCTCCTGAACCTCACATATTCTTCAAGCTCCCCAGAAGAGAAAAAGCTCTGCTTCCTTAAGGAATGAGAGTCAGGGCCTCCCAGCCTGGGCATGTGGAAGTGCCCCTTTTAGCCTAACCCCATTCTTCCCTTAAAAAATTATTTTATTTTTAATTAATATATAACATAATTATTATATTTTATAGTATAATAAATATCATTATAATTTATTGGAATAAAGCAAGCATTTCTATAATATAGTACAGTAAAAAGATGACACATGAAATTGCAAATCTATTATGCACAACTTGCTATTCCTTTCAAATATACAACAAAATTAAAAAAAATAAAAATTAAATTTAAAACCCCCATTCTTTCCTGCTGCAACAAGGAACGAGAACAGTAATTTAAAGGCAGCTGTGGGACCAGTTGATAGAGTTCTGGGCTAGCAGCCAGAAAGATCTGAGTTCAAATTCATTCTCAGACATTTACTAGCTATGTAACCTTGGGAAAGTCACTTAAACTCTACCCGTTTTGCTTTCTTCAATTTTAAAATGACGATCATCAGCTGTGAGAATCAAGTGACTCTGGGCTTTACAACAATATTTATAAGGCACTTAGCAAACCCTAAAGTGATATATAAATGCTAACTAGTTGTTATTACTTACACCTACACATACAAACACAACACACGCACAAAAACAACCCACCTAGATGTAGAATTATGAAGGAAGCCTGCAAAAGGATCCTATGAAACGCACCCAAGCCATATATAGATGAATACACACCCATCATGCCTGACACAACCACCATAACAGATCTTTACTCTGGGCTACACATGGCAACCCCCACGCCCCCAGTCCCATCTCCGTCTCAGATTCCTGGCCCCGCCCCAGCTGGGTGTTTAAGTGAAGGGATAGTGTAGCACCTGAGCCAGCGGCACATTAAGGATTAACATTTCCCCGGTGCTGTGGGATTCCTCCTTCCTGTTAGAGGATTCTGCGCCAGGCATCAGCCCATGGGTAAGGCTCTGGCATAACCGCAGGACACACCACCACATTGCTAGCATGGCTTCAGGTCCACCTGAGTAAATCAGCAACATGTTCGGAGGGGTGGTGTCTGGTCCCCAGCCTACTACTCCCAGATTCCTCCTACTTCTGCTCCCCTGGAGCTGGCTCGTCTTTGGGATTCTCAGGTTTGAGGGAGCAGCTTGCATTGATTCCTTAGCTTTGTCCAGCAATGATGACTTGGCTGTTTCCTTGGCTGGGTTCCATGACCAAGGGAGTGGTAAACATGTGGTTCTTGCCTCCTGTGGGAGCTCCTAATCCCCATGGGGAGGCATAAGTACAAACATGGTCAATAAGCATTTATTAAGCACCTGCTATATACCAGGCAGTTAGGTGGTAGAATGGAAACAGCACCAGGCCTAGAGTCAGGAAAACTCTGGCCTCAGTCACTTACAAGCTGTGTGACCCTGGGCAAGTCACTTTACCCTGTTTGCCTCATTTTCCTCATCTGTAAAGTGAGCTAGAGAAGGAAATGGCAAACTACTCTAGTGTCTCCGCCAAGAAAACCCCAAAATGGGCCTTGAAGAGTTGGAAACCACTGAAACAACGATATAACAAATATGCCAGGCACTGAGCTAAACACCCAGGATACAAAAAAAGCCAGACAGTCCCTGCCCTCGAGGGGTCCCCAATCAAATGGGGGAAACAGCATGCAAACAATCAGGTGCATACAAGATATACACATGATAAATCATGGGTAGTCGCAGAGGGAAGGAGCTAAGATGATGGCGATACTGGCAAATGAATGAAGAGCTCAGTTTGGATTTTTGGGTTGGGGAAGGGAGCAACATATAGTCTGAAACCCCGACACTCACCCAATAGGATAGAGCTTGTAGAGATCCCCATTCACTCCAGTGGTTTCCCAGTGGTCTTTTTCCTTGCCTTGGTCAATAAGCATTCATTAAGGGCCTACTGTTGTGCCAGGTACTATGTTAAGTGCTGGAAACACATAGAGGCCAAGGAAAGTCCCTGCTCTCAAGGGACTCACAGTCTAATGTGGGAGACAACATGCAAACAGCACTTATGAACAAGCTGTATTGGATACAGGATAGTCATTGAAAAGGGGAATTGGGAAAAGCTTCTTGTAAAAGGGTGCATTCCAGGCAAGGGGAACAGCCGGTAAAAATGCCTGAAGGACAACAGGGAGGCCGGTGTCACTGGATCCAGGGCATGTGTGTGTATGTGTGTGTGTGTGTGTGTGTGTGTGTGTGTGTGTGTGTGTGTGTGTGTGTGTGTGTGAAAGTAAGGTGCAAGAAAACTGGAAAGATAAGAAGGGGCCAGGTTGTGAAAGACTTTGAATGCTAACCAGTGAACTTTAGAGCTAATCTTGGAGGTAAAAGGGAGTCACAGGAGTTTATTGAATAGAGGAGTGACATGGTCATATCCATGCTTTAGGAAGATTAATTTGACATGCTGAGTGAGGAGAGATTTGAGGCAGGGAGACCAACCAACAGGGTATTGGAACAGACATGGTGATGAGAGCCTGCACCAAGGTTGTGGCAGTGCCAGGAAAGAAAAGGGGAAGTATATGGGAAATGTTACCAGGGTAAAATTTTGACAGGACTCGACAACAGATTGGGAATGGGTGGTGAGAATGAAGAGTTTAAAGCCTAGATGACTGTGAGGACAAATGGTAGTGTCCTCACCAGTGGAAGAGGCGAAGTTTTAGGGGAAAGCTAATGGGTTTAATTTTGATTATATCAAATTAAAGATTTAGAGAGTGGAGACTGGTAGAGGGAGCCAGGGAAAGCTTCCTGGAGGAGAGGAAAGTGCAGCAACTCATAGAAGAGCTAGAGACAGGAGAGAGATTAAAGATGGAGGTGTCTTCTAGAGAACATTGGATGATCATTGTGGAGAAGAAGCCTGTCTTTCTCATCACTACCAATAACAACTGATTACTAACTGCTACCAATGGGCAAAAAAGCACAGGAAACCTGGGAGTGAAGGCCTCCCCATTGCTCCTGCTTCTAGTCCAGTCCTTACAACTGTGATTCTGGGAGGCAACTCTTGTGGAGAATGGACTATCAACTGCCAACCAATAGGAGAGGCAAGCCAGCCTGGCTGAAAGAGCAAGGCCTTCTGGGAGAGGGCAGGAGACCAGCATGTCAGGCGACAAACCACCACCACCACCACTTTGGCTGCCATCTTCCCCCAAACCTTGATGGAAACAAGTCAGGACTCTGAACCCAAGGGTATTAGCCTAGTGCCCTCAGCCTGGAAAACAGTCCCTGGGAAGATGCAGCACAACTCCAGGTGCTATGGCCATATCTATTGAAGATTCAGAAAAAGAAAGTTCTTGTCACTAAAGTCCTCAGTATTGTCAAATAGTTCAACATCTGAAAATACTACTATTTTATCGGTGAAAATGACATTAGAGAAGAGGCATTACTATCCCTGGTCCCTAAGGACCATGGGACTTTTCCGTCTGATTTGCAATGGAAATTTTCTGTATATGAAAATACTCCATTGGGATAGAAACTTGTCGAGACCAGGGATCATCTTTTTTTTTTTTAATTTGTAACCTCATTGTTTTGCATATAATAAGAGCTTAATCAATGCTTCATTTCTTTATTTATTCATCCATTCACAAGGGGCAGGTATGTTCAGAGAGGTGCCATATGATTGATAAACTAAGGGTCTTGGGTTCTTCTGACTCTAGTACCCACAACTATTACTTGAGACTTAGTTATTTTGAGCCTCAGTTTTCCCATCTGCAAAATGGAGACCACAATAATACTTGTACCACCAGTCTCACTGGTCTGCCATGGAGAAAGTATTTTGTAAACACTGGTGTAGACAGTCTAGACAGATCCCTTAGCTGAACTACTTGATGGGGATACTGATAGTGACCCAGGGTAGGGAGTTTTTCTTCCCTCTTTAGACTAGGAATTCCCTTGAGAGTGACATTATATTTCATCATGTTCTGCCTTCCAAGCACCTGGTTTAGGGCCTGTGGACTGACATGCTTACTCCTGTCCCCATTTGCACCAGCCCCATCCCCACCCAGTGCTCCCCCACCTGCCACATAGGTACCCAGCAGACATTTGCTGGATGTGGGAGATCTAAGCTTACCTCTGTGCCACATGAGGGCACTGCTAGGCCTCTTTAACAGATTTACCTCCATCCTGCCTCTTAACCCAGAGCTAGGAAGGCACCTTGTCCTTCATTCCTGTTCCCCTAAGATCCATAGCCTCAGGCTGCTAACGGAGAGATAGATGAGCCCCTGCCCCCATTTCAGCACTGGGGAGGCAGTTGGATCTAGTGGGAGTAGGGAGGGGGAGGGAGAGCCATTAAGGGAGCTGAGGAGTAAGCTCTGTGAATAAGGAGGATTCTAATCGATGGTCTCATGTTATATTTATCAGCCACAGTACTTAGGCGCTGCCCTGAGCGGGGACTAATGGCCTCCCCATTTGAGACGCCATTACAGGAAGTGTGGTGGGGGAAGTGGGAGGAGGAGTGCTAGAGGAGATGGGGACCCTGTTGGAATGTGGCTTCTCTATTTCTTGCAACAGTTCTGCTCCCCCATGCTCCCTGCTCTCAGGGGCAACGAGCCCCTGGGGCTTTTGGGAAATAGATTGGAGAGCTGGAGTGTAGGCACGATAGCTCTTCCTCCATCCCCTTTGGGATTCATCCGGAATCCTTAATCACCTTGGCCATTCTCCTGCCTCCCTTCTCCATCTCTTTCTGGACTTTCCGGTCCCCTGACCACTGCTTTCTTAGTGGCCTATCCCTCCTCTCTGTGCTCCAGTCTGATTGACAGCAGTGTAGGCAAATCATGTGCCTCAGTCACTCCTGGGGAGGGGGAATCTATGGTAGCTATTGCTTAGGGTAAAGAGTTGTTTTTCTTGGGGGGGGGGCATCTAGATACTTCCTGCAACATCCTTAATTGCTCATTTATTTAGGGCAATTAGTCTCAGGAGGCTCTCCCTTCCCTGACCCCATCTAAGGCTATTCTCAGCTCTCACATCGATCCAAGAAGGGAGGTGGGGCAGGGACAAGGGGCTGGATCAAGTTTCAGTATTCAAGGTTCAGGCCTTTGCATCACTCCTATCTATCTAGTTTTCAATGGCTTCATTGGGGGTGTTGGGAAGGGAGTCCCTAAGATCGGGATACTCTACAATTAAAAAACTAAACATTTCAGCTCAAAACCATATTCCCCTCCCCTCCAGGTTTGAAGCAACCTTCCTGAGGGTTGTACTCTGGACGATAGAGCAAGTCGAGAGCCCCTTCTGGCCAGCTGAGCTCAGTACAACTCATTTCACTGTCACCCTTTTTCTCTGAACCCTGGGTAATTGCACCTTCTAATCAACTCAATCCAGCCTTAGGCAAAGCATCAAAGTCCTACTGTCTCTTTTCCCAGATGAAGAAACTGAGACACAGGGAGATCAAATGAGTCCTTGACCATGAGTAATAATACTCTTGTCTATGATTTTGTGTTGCCTTCTTCCGTTACTTCTTAACCCCACCCCCACCTGCTACTTTGATGCCACTGCTTTAGCTAATCAACCTCCTTCTCTCATTCCTCCCTCCCTGATTTTATCATCCATCATCCACTCAGTGCAGTCTTACTAGACATTGTCACCCCTTCCAATATTCATCATTATATTCACCACCATACATTACCTCCATTTCATAGATGAGATTTACACAAGGTCATATCATGAATAGCCCTCTGATTGGCCACAAGTCAGAACGTTCCATGACAGGAATGCCTACCTCCTACTCCTTGTCTATTGAATTTCTACCCATTCTTTATTTATTATTTTAATAAATGTTTTATTGATGCTTTTAAAAATATTGTTGTCAATTCCCAAGGACTACCCACTCCCAGCAGAGCCTGCTTTTGTAACTAAGTGATAGAGTCCAGCAAAACAAATCAATACAATGACCATGTCTGCCAATGCTTCCCTCTTTCCAAACCTATGGTCCACCACCCTTCTGCTGAGAGGCAGGAGGTGCACTTCGCTGTCAGACTTCCAAAGTCAAGCCTGCTCATAGCATTGATTAAAATTCTAGCCTTTCAAAGTTGTTTTCCTTTATGTTATTGTGGTCATTGAATGGTTCAACTCATTTTTGCTCTGTGCCAGTTCATTCAAGTCTTCCAAGTTACCGTGGATTCTTCATATTCATTGTTTTGGGTTTTTTTCTGGTGCAGTAATATTCCATTAAATTCACATGCCACAGTTTGTTTATCTATTCCCCAATCAATGGATAACACTTTGCTTCTAGCTCAAAAGTGCTGCTAGGAATTGGGTTGTTTTTTTTTTTATCTAAGACCTTTCCCTCTGGTTTTGAATGCCTTGGAATATATGCCAAGTACTGGTATACTCTTTATTTAAAGCCCAACTCTATTGACACTTCCTCCAGGAAGCCTCTCCTGCCTGATCTCTTTCTTCCCTGTGGTAATGCCTTTCCTCCTCAGACCTCACATAGCACTGGGCACCTCTCAAATGCACTGATCATTTGAAGTTGTATCTAGCTATCTGTTTGTGTCATGTCTTGTTGAAACTTTGCTTCTCCCTGAGCAGAGTGGCTAGAGAACTGACCTTGAAGCCAAGATAGGCCTGGGTTCAAATCCTGCCTCTAACTGACCCTAGGCAAGTTACTAAACCTCTCACTGTGGTAGACTATAAATGAGAGAATGCTTGTCTGTGCTGGTAGAGGGAGTTTCCTTACTGGGGAGCTCTTTATGTCATTGAAAGCAAAGGCATCATCTTCACCAGCATTATATAGGCCACAAAGTATGTACTTAATAAAAGTGAATTAGATTTTTGAAACCCAATGCCCTTTGAATACTGTTAGACTACTTTTGTCCAGTCCTATGGCCGTGTGTTCATCTGAGCCCTTGTTATGCTTTGATAATTGCAATGGTCTGGGGCGGCTAGGTGAATAGAGCACCAGCCCTGGAGTCAGGAGGACCTGAGTTCAAATCTGACCTCAGACATGTAACACAAAAACTAGCCGTATGACTTTGGGCAAGTCATTTAACCCCAATTGCCCTCCAAAAAAAAGATAATTGCAATGGTCTCCTCACAAACCTCTATACCATTTTGCTTGGAGACCTCATCAACTCCCATGGATTTGTCACATACATCTTCATTTAAATGATTCTTAGATATTCTTAAAATATCTGCTTATTTAGCCCTAACATCACTCCACATTCCCAACTGCCTGTTGGACACCTCAAATTGAATGTTTTATAAACTCAACATGTCCCAATAAGAACTTACTATTTTTGCCCAAATCCTCCTCTCATTCTAACTTCCCCATTACTGTTGAGGGTACTGTCATCCTCCCAGTCCCCCAGGTTCACAATCTAGGTGTCATCCTCATTCTTTCTCAGCCACCATAACCAGTTATTTGCTAAATCTTTTCTGATCCTTCCACAATCTTGGGCCAGGCCCACATCACCTCACACCTGAAATATTGTAGTAGCTTTCAGATTGGTCTCCCTGCCTCAAATCTCTCACTGATCCATCCCAAATTCCACTCAACTGTCAAATTAATCTTCCTAAAGCACAGATCTGACCATGTCATCTCCCTCCCCACCAATCAGTAAAGTCCAGTGGTCCCTTATTATCTACAGGATCAAAAATAAAATCTTTTGTTTGGTATCCAAAGTCTTTCACAACCAACCCCTTCTTACCTTTCAAATTTTCTTTTACTTTACTCCAACAACACTGGCCTTTTTGCTGTTCCTCTCACACAACTCCATCTTCTGTCTGTACATTTTCATTGACTGGAAGGCTCTCTCTCATCATCACCTCCTGGCCTCCTTGGCTTTCTACCTTAAGGTCTCAGATAAAATTCCACCTTCTTTCCTAGTTCTTCTTAATGCTTTCACTTTGGGATTATCTCCAGTTTATCTTGTTTGTATCTTGTTTTTACATAGTTGTTTACAAGGTGTCTCACCTGTTAGATTGAAAGTTCCTGGAGACCAGAGTCTGTTTTTGCCTTTTCTTGTGTCCCTAGCACTTTACAGTGCCTGGTACATAGTAGGAACTAAATAAAGGTTTATTGATTGACTCTGGACTTGACTCCGAGTCTTGAGTCTGTCCTTGTGGTCTGAAGTAGGAAGGGCCACAAATCATCTGATAAAATTATTGGATTCAGAGCTGGAAAAAACATTAGAGATCATAAGAACAACTCCTTCTTTTACAAAGGGAGGAAAATGAGGCCTAGAGAGAGAAAGTGATTGGCCAAAGTCACACAACTAGGGATTGGGAGATGCAGGATTCAAACCTCAGTCTTCTGACTCCCAATCCTCCCTTCCTGCCAACCCTTCTATGATACCTCCAGTGTTATTTACATACTTATTTTTCCCATTTCAGTCCTCGACTTTAGAATCCTCATAGTTCCATCTTGTCCACACATTTGCCCCATCTTTTTGCATGGCTCCCTCTACCTCATGTCACTCCCATCTTTCAGGGCTCTAGCCAAATGACATATACTATAGGTTCCTTTCTTCCAAAAGGTCTAAGGGACACAGGTCCCCTCTCCTTTCCTCTTCATCACCTACTCTTTTTGCCCCTTCGGTTCCAATGTTTTGACTAGCAATGTTGGTGTGGTGGCAGGAGACTTTTCTGCTCACTTTTACAAGAGGCTCTTGATTGGGGGATTGGGAATCAGGATAATGTGGCTCTGTTTAGTTATTTTTTTCTCCTCTGTAGGACTCTGGACAATTCTTGTCAGCACCATGGCTAATTGCTTTGGGATCTCCAAGTGGTAAGGGTCATCACAATGTTCTTGTGACTATGACTCAGCATCCCTGGGACTTTTCTCTGCTGTGTTCCCTCTCTATACTCCATCTCTGACTCACTCCACCCTTTTTCTTCTTTCTATGCCTTCATCAGTATGTGTTTATCCCCTGTTCCTCATCCCATCAACTCTTTCAGTTCTCATTTCCCACCCCCTTTTCCCCCAGGAGGAAGCATTGAACCAGAGTCCCCCAGGGGAAAGGGCCTCAGCCCCCGCTGGGCCTCAGCCCCTGCTGGGCCTCAGCCCCTGTGTCTCCCCTGCTCAGGGACAAAGAGGGGGGTGACCTCACTCTTTGAGCATCCCCCTGTCTGACAAAGGCCCTGATTGTTCTCTGACCTCAGAGTCTGGGGAAGAAGAATGACACTCGGAGCCCTGTACACACTGGGATCGCTGCAGGTTTAACTAGGCCAGCTTCAAATCTTGTGTGCATATGTTTGTGGGCTGTGTGTATATTTGGTGTCAGTGCAAGGATGGAAGGGAAGAAGAAGAGGGGATGCTGTACAGGATTCAGAGCTTAAGGGAACTTTAGAGAACATCCAATCTAACCCCTCTATTCACTCCCCACCATCATATAAACTAGAAGCTAAATCCCAAAGAAATTAAGAAGTTAAGTGACTTGTCTAAGATCATTCATGTAGTAAGGAAGCAGGAAGATAGGATGGGTCTGTGAATACAGTGGGCTCAGCACTGGAAGAGACTTTAGAAGTTGTCTGGTCCAACCTCTCCTTGATTTTTTTTTTTTTTGCTTTTTGGAGGGCAATTGGGATTAAGTGACTTGTCCAAGATCACATGGCTAGTTTTGGTGTTAATTATCTGAGGCCGGATTTGAACTCAGATCCTCCTGACTCCAGGGCTTGTGCTCTATTCACTGTGCTACCTAGCTGCACCCTCTCCTTGATTTTTTTACATTTGAGAAGACTGAGACCCACAGGGTAGAAATGACTTAGATAAGGTCACATGTCATAGGTGGCAGATGTGGGGTTTGAACTCAGGCCCTTTGTCATCAAACCACACTATGACTTCCACTCTCTTGCTTATTAGCTGTGCTTCTGTATCGGGGTGGTCTTTGGAAAATGAGCAAGGACATAGCCTTGGGCTGTCCCCTTTCATCTTCCTGGGCCTCAACTTCTTGGTCTGCTAAATGAACATAGTCCAACAGTTCTCAAAGTTTGACCTTGAGGTCAAAACCATTTTCATGGCAATCCGAAGATGGTATTTGCATAGTAACATGCTCCTCTTTTTTCCAAATATGTATCCATGGAGAGTCAGATTTTCTTCACAAACTTCAACCAAAATAATATATCACAACAGATTGAATGCAGAAATTGATATAAGAATCCAGCTGTCTTTTATTAAGCTAGACAGTAAAGAGATTTGCAATAATATGGAAAACAATGGCATTCTTTCACTAATTTTGTTATGGGAAATATAGTTATTTTTCGTAAAAAATGTACATAATATTTAGGTTAAGTTTTTTTTTTTTTTTACAAATTTATCAGTTTTAATTTCTAACATAGTAAATGTCCACAGATGGAACCTATATAGACAAAAACTCTTTGGGAGAGGGTCCTCAATAGTTTTTAAGAGTGAAAAGGTGGGGCTTCTAGGTTGCACAGTGGATAAAGCACTGGCCCTAGAGTTAGGAGGACCTGACTTCAAATGTGACTTCAGACACTTACTAGCTCTGTGACCTGGACATGTCACTTAACTCCAATTACCTAAAAAAAAAAGGAGTGAAAAGGGATCTTGAGATCAAAAAGTTTGAGAACCACTGGCCTGTCCCTAGAGGATCTCTGAGGTCCATGCTGCCTCTAAATTCTCTAAATCACAGAACAGGGAGTCAAATCCAGGTTCTTTGACTCCAAAGCCATTATACTTAACACCATGCCCATCAAAACTGGAGGCTTAAGCCAGTCCCATTTGACTTCTGGAACTTTGGGGTGGGAAAATCGTAGAATATCACTTTAGAAGACCTAATTAATGTTACATAGATGTGTATAGAAGAGTCAATTGCAGGGGGCAAGGGGTGGGGAGAGACAGTGTCCAGCTGCAGAATTTTATTTATTTTAAAAGTCATGGGGGGGAGGGAGGGGTGGCTAGGTGGCTCAGTGAATAGAGCACTGGCTCTGGAGTCAGGAGGACCTGAATTCAAATCTGGCCTCAGACACTTAACACTTACTAGCTGTGTGACCTTGGCAAGTCACTTAACCCCAATTACCCTTTCTTCCCCCATCCAAAAAAAAAAAAAAGTAACACGTTTATTAACTGCTCAGTCATAATGAAGGGGTTTTTTTTTTCTTCATCACAATAAAGAAATGTTCAAATTAGCAAGTAAACTTTACCTTTAAAAATGCAAACTTTGCAAATGGCTCCTTTTAATCAAGCCCTTCCTCTTCCCCAGTAATACAGAATATATTTTTCATCTTTGTCTTCTTGACTAAAAATGTATCATTCCAAGTAGACTCCCCACTCCTCTGCTCCTTCATGTTTCCATTAATGGATAGACATGGAATTTAAGTAGTGGTGACCAGAGGCACATCCCTTTAAAGTCCAAATTTTAGAATTTTGTGTCTCCCTTGCCTGCACTACCCAGATCCCCAGGGCCATGTACTATGGGCTGAGCTATGGAAAATAGAATGGTCAGAAGAAGGAAAGGGGGAAAAGGGGGAAAAAGGGGAAAAGGGGAAAAAATGTCTAGTTAATTTTTCCCTGACCTGGCATCCCTTATGAATCTCCCAACAGAGTGGGAAAGGAAGGGTCCTGAGGAAGGAAGACAGACAGCTAAACAGCAGCTTCAGCAGAGGCACTGTGTGTATATGTATGCATGTGTGTATACATATACCTATATGCATATGTGTGTATGTATGTATGTATATGTATATGTATATGTATATGTATATGTATATGTATATGTATATGTATATGTATATGTATATGTATATGTATATGTATACACACATTTTTTTTTTAAAGAAAGAAAAACAAGCTTGTGGACCCCTGGTTAAGAATACCTGCTTGCAAAATGTTTATAATGTGGTTTTTTGTTGGTTTTTTTTGCTACCATAGCTAGTGTTCCAACAGAAGGAGAGAGGAAACCCCATCTCCTGTCTCTTGAGTATTTGGGAACTGTGGATCCTGGACCTATCCTATCCTTTTCACCTTCTCTCCTTATTTCCCCATACAGAGAGTTACTCTTAAGTCCAGATTTTTGATTCTCCTGTGAATACGTTCTCTTATGTAGTGAGGCTGGCCAGATCCAAGACCCCTGCTATTGCTATCACTTGTCCCATAGGGATGGAGGTAGGAAACCCCCTCCCCCTCAGAAATCCTAGTCCCCAGACTGGGCAAATCTCTCCTATTTCACTCTAATCCAGTCCTCTTTCCCAGACATGAATGGTAACAACAGCCAGTGCAGGCTGGTATCTTCTCCACCACTCACAGCTATAGAGAATTACCCAGTTCACTGAGACATTAAGCATCTTGCTCAGGTCCTGTAGCCAGTATGTGTCATAGAATAGGGTTGAATCCGGGTCTTCTTGGCTTCAGGGCTAGCTCTATCCATTATGCTATACTCCTTCCATTGCATTCACATATTACAATTTGTTCAATTGTTGGACACATAGTTGTTTCCAAGCATTGATTAAATTCTTACTATATGTAGGGCAGGGCAACTAGGTGGTACAGTGGATAGAGCACCAAGACCAGAGTCAGGAAGACTCATCTTCCTGAGTTCAAATCTGGCCTTAGACACTTAAACTGTGTGACTCTGCACAAGTCACTTAACCCTGTTTGCCTCAGTTTCCTCATCTGTCAAATGAACTAGAGAAGGAAATGGCAAACCACTAAATGTGTGGCCCTGGGCAAGTCACTTAACCCTCTTGGCCTCAGTTTCTCATCTGTCAAATGAGCTGGGGAAGGAAGTGGTAAACTGCTCCAGTATCTCTGTCAAGAAGACTGTAAGTGGAGTCACCAAGAGTCAGAAATGACTCAGCAGCAACCATGTGCCTGTTGCTGTGCTCAGCCCTCAAGATACAAAAAAGGGAACAAACAGGGTCCTGCCCTTAAGGAGTGTATATTCAGACAGAGGAGAGATGTTCAAACAACTATGTATACAAAATATGTATAGAGTGGATGAAAGGTAATTTCAGGAAAAGGGACACAAGCAGAGAGGATGGAACAACCTCTGCAGAAGGTGAGGTTTGAGCTAAGTTTTGAAGGAAGCTGGGGAAATCAGAATCCAGAGGTGGGGAGGGTGAGGACAGCCACTGTAAAAACACTTAGTGGGGAAAGAAAGCTTATGCAGGGGGCTTACTTTGAGAAGTGTTGTGTGATTTGACCAGATGAGACTCTGGGAAGCCGTTGTTGAGAGCCCCCCGGCTTTGAAAACCCAGATGTTGATGCTTCCCTCTCTGGTAACTGTGATTTGGTATTGATGCATAATGTTGGGACAGTTTGGAAGCCTGTCTGATCTGTAAGTTCTGTAACTCTGAAGTTCGGGGTGCTGACCTTTTTCCCCTGAACTAGGTAATGTATGTTTGTTTGATTAAAGTAAGCTTGTTAACCCAAAAAAAAAAAAAAGCTTATGCAGCCAGGTAGTCCAGTTCAAAGTATAGAAAAGTGGACAAGGCTCTCTCAAGACAAGAAAACATAGATAGGTTTTAAAAACTGCAACCATGAATTAGAATCCTCCACACAGATGAGATCACTTTCTATCGTATGACCCTGGGGAAGTAGCCAGAGTTATAACCACTTAACCACTCTGGGCCTTAATTTCTTCATCTGTAAAATGAGAGGGCTGGACTCAGTGGCCTTCAAGGTCCAATTTTAAATCTATGATCTATGATCCTATAATCGTTAAAAATTGGGACTATAGAAGTATTATGTTTGGTCTGACAGGGAAGGTCTTTCTGGGGCTCAGGGAAAGCTTCAGGGATAGGATAGCATTTAAATCAAGATTTAAATAGATAAAAATTCTACAAATATGAGAGAGAGAGAGAAAGAGAGAGAGAGAGAGAGAGCAGGAGATTATATGCGTGGGTGTGGGAAGGGTAGTAGCTAGGGATTCCAACCATAGGAACTATGTGAGCAAAATTATGGAGGTATGAACATTTGAAGCATGTATATGGGAAGTCATTAATTAGTCTAGGTTGGCTGGAGAGTAGAGTCCATGGAGGGTGGTGGGCAGTGGGGGTAGTAATAGTAGTAGCAGTAGTAATAGTAGCAGTGATAGTAATAGAAGAGGCAGAAGGAGAAAGAGACAGAGAAGGAAGAAATGGAGGAGGAAGGATAAATATGGAAAAGGAGAGTGACTGTGGAGGGCCTCAAATGCCAGACAAAAGAACTTAAAACGTACTTTGTTAGCAGTAGGGATCCATTGAAGGTTTTAAGCACAGGAATGACATTATTGGATCTGTGCACAAAGAAATTAGTTTGGCATTGATATGAATGACGTTTTGAATTGAGGAGAAAGCGGAAGCAGTAGTCGTGTTACTAAGCTATTACAGTAATCCAGGTGGGAGGCAGTGAGGGCCTAGCAGTAGGGACAGAGAGGAAGAGATAAACTGGAGAGATGTTGTGGAGATAGAATTTACAGTAATTGGTAACTAACTGAATAGGTAAGAGTGAAAATGGCCCCCCCTTCCCAAGTAAGCCCTCTCTACCTCTGCTCTATTTCCCAATCGCCTCTAGGAAGTTATTTGTGGAAGAAAGTGAACAGAATTGAATGGGTTATGTATAAATTAAAGGTCTTTCCTTCTTTCTTTGTTTCTGTTTTTCCTTTCTTCCTTCCTTCCTTCCTTCCTTTCTTCCTTCCTTCCTTCCTTCCTTCTTTCCTTTCCTTCTTTCTTCCTTCCTTCCTTCCTTCCTTCCTTCCTTCCTTCCTTCCTTCCTTCCTTCCTTCCTTTCTTCCTTCCTTCCTTCCTTCCTTCCTTCCTTCCTTCCTTCTTTCCTTTCCTTCTTCCTTCCTTCCTTCCTTCCTTCCTTCCTTCCTTCCTTCCTTCCTTCCTTCCTTTCTTTCTTTCTTTCTCTCTTTCTTTCTTTCTTTCTTTCTTCCTTTCCTTCATATGAGGCATAGTGAAAAAAGCAAGGGACTGGAGAGTCAGGAGAAGAGGATTCCAGTCCTAGCTGTGCAATCTAAGACAAATCACTTCCCTTTTCAGGATTTGTTTTCTTATCTGTAAAATGAGAGGATTTGACCAGCTGACCTTTAGACTTCTCCTGTTATAATATCCTAAGAGTCTATAAGCTTTTCGTGTCCCCCTTCCCCTCTCCCCACCTCATCCCTACACCTTTCCAGCTCTCATCAGTCCCTTAACCGCTGAAAGACTCTCTGCAATTCAGTTGGGGTTGGCATCATCCACAGACTCATATACATCCACCCCCTCCAAAACACACGAACAGGAGCTGGGGTGGGGGGTTGGGGCAGGGCGACTGCCTTCCAGATGTTGGAAACCCAACACATCTTCTCTGTCCCTTCCTCCCTCCCTTTCCCTTGCTCTCCTTCTAAATATTTACTGCTTTACATTTGCATTTTTGCCCCAGGTGCCCAGCTGCTGTCAGGTTGCATTTGCCTGCCCAGCTCGGTCTCCATGCCCCACTTCCTCCATGCCCCACCTCCTCCATGCCCCCTTTGCTTGCTCCTCCCCACCCCCAATACTAAACCAGCAAAATCACATATTCACCTTTGGTAATTTCCAAGCCAAAGGAGAGGGAGGCAGGGCTGTGGAGGGCCAGGGTCAGTAGGCAATTCCCAGTAGGCAATTTCTCCCTCTCCCCAATCTGGGATCACTTTAACCTCTTTATTTGTGTTGGGGCTTCTGGACAGAACTGATCAATGCCAGATGCCCAGCAAAGACCCAGGAGAACAACCAGGAAGAAGAAGCAGAGACAACAGAGGTGATCCTAGGACAGAGAGGCCTGGGGGCTAGGTTCCTTTTTCACTGTGCTATGTGACTTCAGGTGAGATGTTTACCCTTTCTGGTCTTCCATTTCCTCTGCTGTTTGAGAAGGCTGGAAGGCTGGAAAATTAAGTCCCCTCCCCCCCCACCCCCAACATCTTCAGATTCTTAGCCTTCCCTCAAACTATCCAGAGTCAAGAGGCCTGAGTCCAATTCGGTTTCTACCATTTACTAATTGTGTGACCTTGTGCATAATACTTACCTTGACCTCGGAGATAATACTTACACTGCCTACTTCAGGAAGTTTTTCTGAGTCTACAGTGATTTATTGTGCCCAAAGCTTTTAGGTTTGCATGTGCTTGGCTCATCAATTGGTTACTTGCTTCTGAGTCATATTGAATGGTCTATAACTTAGTACATGGAGTCTTAAAGAGTTTTTTGAGGCTCAGGGTGACTGACTTGCCCAGGGTCACATAGCTAAGTGTGAGAGTCAAGGTTTAAACCCAGGGTTTGCTGACTCCAAGGGTAGCACTATCTACTAGACCACATTGCCTTTCTATACAGCTAAGTAGTTAGAACATTGGGTGTCAAGGAGACCTGAGTTTGAATCCTCTCTCCAACACTTACTAACCTTTCCTGGCCTCAGTTTCCTTATCTGTAAAACGGGGACAGTAACAGTAATGACCTTGTAGGGTTATTGTGAGGATTAAATGAGATCATATTTGTAAAGCATTTGACACACCTTCAAGAGCTACACAAATGCTAGTTTCTATTCTATACCTTGCCCGTGGTAGACACCTAGCAGATGTCTGTTGAACTGAAAATGTAAGAAAATTATAATGATCTAGATAACAGTAATAGAGACAATACCCTTGCTTCATTTCTACACCCAAGTGGCTGCCGCTGCTTCCTCTCCCTGCCTTCTCTCCAGTTTCTTTAGCTTTCAGTGTCCTCCCATCCCAACATTCATCCCTTTCGCCTATATCCCATGGTCCCTGAAATAGTCTCCAGGAAATAATCATTGATTAATGAGAGGAGATGGGAAAACTCCCCATAGAGCTCCCCAATCTGGCCAGTAGACTTCCCTAGCTTTCTCTCTAAGGAGGATCTGGGGAGATTCCTGACTGCTCCTTCGCCTCCTTCTCCCTTCCAGGAAACCTCAGGCTCAGATAGGTTAAGCAACCTTATCAAAGTCACACAGCTAATTGATGGTCTCAAATTTTGTTTCTCAGAAGCTATCCCACCTCCCCAATACAACCTTCTTCGGGGGAAATTCAAACTTGATTTTCTTCATGACCACTTTTCCTTATTTATTTTCCATCTTCCCATCAGGTTCCCAAGTTTCAAAAAGGGAAATGGAGCTTTCCATTCCATGGAAAGCCCATGGTGGGGGGGGGGGGTACCATGCTTAAGGATACTGGAGAGTGCTGAGGAGGGACAGTACTGGGAGGGGGGAAGAAGGGGTGGTCCCAAGCCTGGGGAATGGAGACAGTGGTGGAAAGAGCCAGAGGAACAGCAGAGAGTCTTGTGGTGGGGTTCATTAGTCTAATTAGATCTCTGCTCAGCGGTCAGTCCCTGGGGGGACTCCGCATTATGCAGCAAGCTCTGTTTTCAAATGGCCAGTAATTTAACTAATGGCTGGGTTTAGCCAAAGGGGGTAAAATCCTGCCTTGGGAACTGACCACTCTTTTTACCTTGGGAGGTAAACCAGGAGCTGGATTCCTAATCCTGGTTCTAGAAGGATACTGCCAAGTGACTTTGGATCTGTCCTTTAACCCCTCTAGCCCTAGATTTCTCCACCTGTAAAATGGGAATAATAAGCCTCACTTCCCCCTCCCTCCCATAGACAAACAGAGTGAATGAGCTCGATATCAGAAAGAAGGCATTGTAGGGAGCCAAATGGCTGTTATTCCCTCCAAAGTCTTGCCAGTTGGGAAGGTCTTCAGGTTTTGTTGAAATCTAAGTGTCATTTTCTCTTGTCCTCTCCTACCATTTGGGGGACATGGTGATGGAAGTGGAGTGTAGGTGTTAGCGGTGTCTGAAGAAGAGGGATATGGGCAGGGAGGAAGAGGAAGGGAAGAAAGACCAGAGTGGGAGGAGGAGGGCATGGCAGAGAAGGGAAAGGAAGGGAAGGGAAGGAGAGGAGGAAGAGGAGGCTGGACAATGAAAGAAAGGGGAAGGAAGGCAAGAGTGTAAAAGAGTAAGGTGAGAAATGGGAGGAGGAGGTGAGTACATGAAGATAATGAAGGGAGAGGAGGGAAAGTGAGGAGGGAAAAGGAGGGGAGGGGAATAGGAAAGGAGGAGAGGGAAGGAGGAGGAAGAAAAGATAGGGAGGGAGAAGATAGGAGAAAGGGAAAAGGAAAGGCCCAGCCAAGTAGGGGTTTCAAACAGCAGCTAGAGGGATTTAAGCTAGGTTTTCCCCGATGATAGGGGTGGGAGACACCAGCCTAGTGCTGGATAGCAGTAAATGCCTAGGAGCAGGAGATGAAAGGAGAAGAAATTCGGGGAGAGGGCCAGGAGCCAAGAGCACACAGAGAGGCAATAAACACCTCACTGAAGACTTCAGGCCACTGAAGGTGGGGATGAAGGAGTGAGCTTGGCGGGGAGCAAAACGTTGAAGATGGGAAAGGGTTTTCCCATTGAGGGCTGAGATGGGCAGGGATGCCCTGGTGGTCTCTCCTCAAGGTAAGGACAGGTATCCTCTTGTCCAGCTGTCAGCTTCCATGCCTGTCTGAGGAAGGAATTCTGAGATTTCAGCAGTCAGGAAATTCCATTGTTTGAGCTGGAAGGCATCCTCAGTATGCTAAGTCAGAGGTTCTTAACCTTTTGTTGTATCCCTTTGATAGTATGGGAAAGTCCATGGAATCCTTCAAAAAAAAAATTTAATGAATAAAACACATAGGATTTTCCAAGGAAACCAATTATATTGAAATATAGTTATGATATATTTTTAAAAGCTCAAATGAATGAATGACAGGTTAAGAACCCCTGATCCCAATCTAAGCTCCCTTATTTTATAGAGAAGGAAACTGAACCCCAGAGAGTAACGTGGTTCAGATCACATAGGTAGCTATCCGGAGAGCCAAGGCCAAAATACAGGCCTCCTGAGTCTCAGGCCAGTGTTTAACTTCCTTATTTTGTTCCTCCCTTTGAGGTGCTCTCTTCCAAATGAGACAAATACCTAACACAGAGAGACACAGGCTTGCTAAAGGAAGAGGCCCTACATAATGTAAAAAAGAAATTAAAGTGGGATGGAGTTAATATGGGAGACCTTCCTGAAGGCAGAGGAGATAAGGCCTCTGATCTGGATTTGGGAATAATGGGATGAGGGGAATGGTAAATTCCAGGAGTTTCCTTCCTCTGACTAAATTGGAAACCTGCGATTTGTATGGGAATTATGTGGGTACCCATTGAGACTTTCTCCTGACTCATGCTCTTTTGTCTTTTGACCTACCCTCCCTGCCCATCCTTCACTACCCACAGGTCTAGGACCTCCAGGGTATGCTGGGCTGGCTTGGCTGGCTTAGAAACCACCCCTGCCCCTCCCTCCATTCCTTTCCCTAAACTCTAGCCCCATCAGGATTTGGAAAATGTAGAAAATTTCATTCTGTTTGCTGCCACATTCCCCGCCCTGTTTAGGTTCCTGGGCCCCAGGAGAAGCAGAGGAGACAGGTAGGCGCCAAGATCTGTACCCGCCCCACCACCCAGGGGCTTGGGGTACCCAGGGTTATTTCTCTAACTTTAAAGGGGGCTCAGGACAGCCTTGGTCTTCCCTAGTCTCTGCCCTTCACTCCTTGAGTTGAACTGACAAAATGCCCAATTTGAAGGGAGGCCCCCAAAGTAGGAAGATGGGCTTGCCCTGTAGCGCACGGGGCTTCCTGGATGTGAGCTGAAGGGCAGGTTGGGTGAGGTCGAGTGATTCTTGGACAGATGAAACAGAAGGCAGTTAGGAAATAATAAAATTGTGTGTGTGTGTGTGTGTTTGTGCATGTATGTATGTGTGCATGTGTGTTTGTGTGCCTGCGTGTGCTGGAAACTTGGGGTTGGGGTACTTGCCCAAACAAGAAGGGAATTTCTACTGAATAAGATATATAGGGGCAAGAGGTTGGTTGTCCTGATCTCTTTGGTTTCTTTTTCTTCCTAATGGAAGAGAAAATATCCAGACAGGAGTGCTTCTGTCCAGTCTGTCCGTGTCTCTTAACTGCCCCCCTACCTGTAGGCAAGGCCCTGTGCTGGGTTTCTTTGAAGGTGATCCAGAGAAATCCAACCTGACCCCAGCACTTTGCTCTTGTCTTGCTGTGAAGGAGAGATCATTTGGAAGGGAGACAGTTTGGTATGGTGGCAAAGAGATGAACTAAGATTCAAGAGGCCTGGGTTCTAGGCCCAGCTCTGTAATCATGTGGCCCTGGGGGAGATGTGTCTAATGCCATGTGAACTAACAGACTGGTTTGTTTTAAAAAAAAGTTTTATTGTTATACAATATATTTAAGCTCTTATTTAAATAAAGCTCTTTCAGAAACCAAACCAAACCACATTTTTCTTTTCTGGACCTCATCTGTATGGCTATGATAAAACTTTCTGTTCAACTTACAGGGCTGTTGGAAAAGTCAAATAAGGTCATTGATTTGAAGCCTCTTCCTAAACTGTAATGATATGGGACCTTTGCTTACTCTTATCTCTGGCTATGGCAATTTCTTCTTCTTTGTTTGTTTATTCCTATTTACCCTTTAAAGCCCAATCTAGATGCTATTTCCCCTGTGAAACCTCCCCTGACCACCACCTGTGACCTTCCTGAGCATGGTTTTCACCTGTCATACATTTATTTAATATTATGTATTATAGTTTTTTTTGTATATGTGTCATGCAGAGCCACAGCTAGCAATTTTGGTGCCATGGACAAAGAGGATGAAACGCCTTTATGTCTAATTTTTAAAGTCAAATTCAGGTGAAATAAGAGGTGGAGGATGCCCCAGGGTACCACCCCATGGCAAAGATACAAATGACAGAGGACAGTTTGGGAGTTTTTAATGGAGAGGCCACCCTAGGAGAGAAGGAGGAGAAACAGGGTCAGAGGCAACCTGTCTGAGGAATGGCAGAGGAAGCAGGCCTTCTCCTGGCTTCCTGTTTCAATGATTTTTGTTAAGTAGGTGCTAAATTCAGTTGTTTCTATTCTGCAAGTGTTGTCGATGCCTTCTAAATTTAGGTGATCTGGTTAAAACTCCATACCTTAGTTACAGCTCCGATCTTGTCCTCCTATTGGACAGCAAGCTACACCATGAGGGTGGTGGTTATTTGGTCATTTCAGTCATGTCTGACTCTTTGCTACTCCATTTGGGGTTTTCTTGGCATAGGTACTGGAGTGGCTTGCCCTTTCCTTCTCCAGTTCATTTTATAGAAGAGGAAACTGAGGCAAACAGTGCCTAGAGTCACACAGCTAGTAAGTGTCTAAGGCCAGATTTGAACTCAGGAAAATGAGTCTTCCTGACTTCAGGCCTGGAACTCTATATAATGTGCCACAGAGCTGCCCATGAGGGCAGAAGCTATTGTATTATATCAAACTTAATATCTCTCCATGGTTCCTAGAGTACTCTTCTGTATACAGTAGTCCCTTAATAATTATCTAATTGAACTATGTAAATATTGGGAATTAGAACTCATCTCTCAAATATAAATGTCTATTTTCTTCCCTGATACTTGCCTAGACCATGCAAGGTGAACCACTTATCCAGAAATAGGAAGTATATTGTAATGACCTTCTATGGTTGGGGCCTGTTGTGGAAAATCTTTTCATTCTTCTTACTTTGTATCTCCCTAGGACCCTGGGGAGTGGTCCTTGAAGTGAAGGGTTCTATGATCTGGAGTTTCCATCTGTCTCTTGGGTGGGCAAGGGAGGTCATTGCCAGGTAGCAGTTAGGAGCAATATTGACAAGGCTTTCATTCTCTCCTCCTCCTCCTTCTCCTCTTTTAGGGGTGCTGGGGTCAGGGATGGGGAAAACAGGTGTGTGTGTGTCTGTGTCTGTGTGTGTGTATATACACATATACACACATGCTTTATCTCAAATGTGGTCACACACTCAGGGAGAAGAGGGGAATGAAGAAAGGGTGTGTGTGAGGAGATTAATGGCCAATCAGTGTTAATGAGTCTCCTGTTGGAAAGGAAGGGGTGAAAAGATATCTCCCCCCATACCATCCGCTCAGGCCCCTCTCCCTCTCCATTCTGCCCTCTGCCCCCTTTCTTCCTGCTGAGCCATAACCAGACCATTGTGTAGAGGGGGCAGAGAGGAAGGGGCAGATGTTTCCAGATGGGACCAGATGTTGAGAAGGGGAGGGGAGGGCTTGGGCTTTGACTGAGGAGTGGATGAATGGGGCAAATTCTTCAGTCTGGCTTCTGAGACTGCTCCCCTCACTGTTCTCCATCTTGCCACTTGGAATCTTCCCAGTTTAGATTCTTGCTTCTGTGTTGGTAAACCTGTCTGTCCCTTATCTCCTGACCACACCTTAACTTCTCCCCTAGTGAAGCATGATGTTACATCCGAGGCTCTTACCCATCTTTGTGTATAACGGACCCCATTGGCAGTCTGGTGCAGCCTCTGGACCTCTTTTCAGAATGATGTTTTTAAATGAATAAAATAAAATACATAGGATTACAAAGGAAAACAATTATGTTGAAATAGTTATCAAAATGTTTTTAAAAGTTTATGGACTTCAGATGAAGAACTCCTATGGGATTAATTTCTGTCTCCTCCTTTAGTGCTGGCCAACCCAACTCCACACTCCCCTCTTTAAATCCCATCTTTCCATTCTCTCCCCATCACTCCAGCACCAAGGTGCCTCTGTTCAGCTTTGAAGACTGCAAGAGTCTTTTTCTATATATCTAACGCTCTGGGTTTAGGTCCTCTCCTCACCCTTCCCCCAATCAAACTGTGAATGTCCCCCTTGCTGGGGACAATGGCTCCTCAATTAGACTATGAATAGATAGCATACTGAGGGAGCCATCCAACAAGACACCTCAGTCCTTTCAAAAGGGTGGGCAGACTGGCTCTCCCCCATGACAGAAGCTGGGCAGTGGGGGGTGGGGTAGGGGAGAAGTACAAAGGCAGCAGCTATAGCCCCCAGATGAGGTGAGAGTCTTGGCTCGGTCCCCAGCCCTGTTAAGAGAGATGTTAAAAGCCACTTGGGAATCTTGGGTGATGGGTGATCAAAGGGGTGGAGTGGATATGGGGGGGGCCCACTGAGAGAGTAACTTACTCTAAGCTCTAGGTCATGGTTCTTCTCCTCCCACCCTACCCCCATCCTCAAGGGGCATTTTGTATTGGGTTTGTTGGCATTTAAAGGAATAGAACACTATTTCTTTTCTTTTCCTCTGTCATCCCCCAAGTCCTCCACCCCTCTTCCCCACTGGGTTAAGGATCTGGGATTGAAGTAAAATGGGGTGTGAGGGGTGGAGAGGAGACTGGTGAGAAAAGGACCGGGTCCAAATCCCAGGCCTGCTCTGCTCGTCACTACCTGTCCCAGTCCTCACTACTGTGATCCTCTGCAGTTGTGGGGGGATGGTAGGGGGCTCTGGGCTGACAAATGGCTCCCTCTGCACAGCCCAGCCTGGGTGGCTCTAAGGTGAAGGGTCAGCATCCGATCACTTAAATCACTAAAGGCATCTCCCATGACAGCTGCTGATGTCTTCATGGCTCAGGCTGAGAGCTGGGATTGGGGGGAGGAAAGAGAAGAGGGGAGGGGAGGAGAAGCAAGAGAAAGAAGTATAGTGTGGGAAGGAATCAATGGGGAGGAAAGAAAGATGCCATAAAACCGTAAGCAGGGGCCAGAGAGATTCGTGGAGCCCATTATAGTCAAAGGGTATTATAGGCAGCTTTTCCTTCAGATAGTTATTATGAGATTTGTGATACATGGAATCATAAAAAACTTTAGAGTGGGGTAAAAAAAGCTCAGCAATAACCTGGTCTAAGGATTTTAATGTTTTATATGTCATAGACTCCTTGGCAGTCTGGTGAAACCCAAGGACCCCTTTTCAGAATTATGTTTTGTTGCCTACATTCAAAATGGAAGGAAATGCTAAATCTTAGGCAGAAATGAGTAAAAGTGAAAGTGAAAAATTTCCCCCATCCAAGCTAACAGATCCCTTGAAATCTATCCACAGATTCCTTTGGGGTCCATGGACCCAAGCTTAAGCACTTTAATCCAATACTTTCACCTTACAGAGGAGGAAACTGAGGCTCAGCCACTTGTCCAAGGCCACACAGCTAATAGTAATAGAGCCCATGACTCCTAATGCAGGACTCTTCATTACTATTAGGTTTACCCAGATTTAGGCAATAGTCATTGTGTTAGGAGGAGTTGGGTCTCCAGACATGGCCATTTCCACTTCTCCAGAGCCCCAACCCTCATCTCTCTCCCTTAAGCTTTTCTTTCTCTCCCCTCACTTCTGGTCCCTGGGATAGCTTGCCTAACCTGTCATAACGAGCTCTAGACTGAGCTCTGTCCCCAAATACACCCACTCCCCACTCATCTCACCCTAGTAGGTAGGAAGGTCTGGGAGAGAAGGGGAAGGACCCCTCTCCTTTAGCACCCTTTCCCCATTCCCATCCACAGACAGAGATCCAGGGACAGATAAATGACTGTCTGTCCATCCCTTTGGCCTCTCCCTGTCTCAGCCCTTCCGTCTGGCCATCGATTTTCACAATTAACTGAATCAGCCGGATCTGGAAAGTATCATCTCTTAGCAGTGACTGCCTCTCACCCTCTCAACTTCCCTGCCCCACCCCCTCGCACACTCACCATCCTCCCCCTGCCCCCTAGCCACTCCGATCCCTTAAGGAAGGAATCAGTCTGTCTTAGTAAAAAGGGCTCTACTTGGAGCCAGAATATCTGGGTTCCAATCTCAGTTCTTGTTGTCTATGTGACTTTGGCTGAATATCTTCACTTCTGGGTGAGGGGAGGGAGGGAATTTGGAATTGAAAATAAACATTTTAAACCTAAAAAAAATTTTCAAATTAAAAAAAAACAAACTCTTTACTTCTCTGGTCTTGAATTTCCTCAACTGTAGATTGAAGGAACTGACTCCAAATTCAAGGGGCCTTCGAGATCTACTAGTCCAAATTCTTTTTTTTTTGTTGTTGTGTTCTGTTGTTTCCAGTTGTGTCCAACTTTCTGTGACCCCATTTGGAGTTTTCTTGGCAAAGATACTGAAATGATTGCCTTTTCCTTCTCTAGCTCATTTTACAGATGAGGAAACTGAGGCAAAACAGGGTTAAATGACTTGCCCAGGGTCACACAGCTAACAAGTGAGGCCAGGTTTGGACTCAGGAAGATGAGTCTTCCTGACTCCAGATTGGGGGATCTATCCACTGTACTGCTGCTGCTCTCCTCTCATTTTAGAGGTGAAATCACTTTATAAAGTGATTTTGTAAAGTGATTTGTCCAAGGTCATACAGGTAGCGATTAGTTAGTCAGCCCACAAACATTTATTAAGCACTGACTATATTCCAGGCACCAGGAAAAAGCAAAACAGGAATTCAAAACCAGGCCTTCCCTTTGCCAAATCCATTTCCACCATCTCACACAGGTCCGTCCCAGCTCTAAATCTTATGATCCTGGAATACTCATAGAACTGCTCCCCCCCACCCCACCACCCCTGCCCCACCTACCAAACCCTCAGGATGTCCCTTTGCCTGTTGTTTACATTCTATTTCCAGTGTGCAGAAGAGCCTCCTCATTTCCCACATGCTCCTTATATAGGGTTGTTGCCTAGGCCTTTGATGTCTAGAAGCTATTAAGACCATGGTTCTACCTTCGGGGACTTACATGCCACCCCTATCCTCACTCTGTGGACTGGTTGGCATCTAACCTAAATCTCTCCTACTATCCCTGATGCCCCATTCCTACCAATGGCTCTTTTAGGGAAGTGGAGCAGAATTTTATTTGGACCCCAGAAACCTTTCCATGATCCAACGTTAGATCATACATAGTAGGCATTTTAAAGTGTTTATTGGAAGGAATTTAATTGAATTTGGGAAGGAAGATGCAGAGGAGGAATATAAGAGGAGGTAAAGGAGAAGAAAAAAGAGGAAGGTGAAAGGAACCTGAATTATGGAATTTCCTTTTCTTCTTCCCACTTTCTCTTGGAGCTTGGGGTTGTACCTTGGACAGAGGCTAGACCCAGTGACCTCTGAATAACTAACCTGGCTTTTCCTTTCTCTCTGTTACTCCCTCCTGCCTCTATCTCTAAGTATTCCCCTACTTTTCCCCTACCCTTTTGTTCTCTAGTCCTGATTTTTCTGAGAGGACCACCAAGGCTTCCCCCCTTCTAACCCTTAACCTTGACTTCCCTCTCCCCGTTTCTACAATGGAGCTCTCTTCCCCCAACTTCCCTCCCACCCACAAATCCCCCTCAGTGCCCAAGAAGAAGCTGATACCATCGACGGGAAGTCCCCCAGGGACTAATTGTTAGAGATTCCTTCAGCCTGTGGGGGAAGTGAGAGGGGAGAGCTGTGGGAAATGGAGGGGAGGGGGGAAATGAGAAATAGTACTGAGGCACAGAAAAAATAGATCAGAGCCAGAACCTGTGTAATAACTGGGGTTCATTTGCATCTTAAAGAAAGATGGTTCACCCAGTCTCCATACCATCTTCTCCCAAACTTGTTCATTCATTCATCTATTCATCCATTTTCTCAATCATTCACTTAACAGTTATTTATTAAATGTTTGCTATAGGTGAAACACTATTACTGCTTCCAGCTAGAACTCAGTCCTAGTAATATTTCAAGGCTAGAGCAGCCCAATCTAGGGGTGTTGTAGGAGAAGATTCCCTTCTAAGCCTTTGTCCACCATGCAAATGATCCTGCTTTGCTTTTCCACCCCAAAGGTGGGGAAGACAGTCCTGCAGGAAAGATAGCACCCTCCTCCTAGGGCCAGGACCCCCTGTTGGCAGTGGGAAGTGGGAGAAGGAGAGCCAAGGAGGGGAGGAGAGCTGGCTAATGGGCTCATGATTCATCTCTGGGCTCTTGTCTTCCATAATTGGCTTTGCCCAGGCGACTGATTCATAGCAGGGAACCAGGCTCCTGGGGACCCCCTCCCCCTAGCCCATGATGGCTTCAGGAGGCTTTTAGATCCAGGATCCATTCCAAGGGACTTTGCTCTAGGCATCCATCACAGCTGACAGCCTCAGGGCCTTGAGCTTGGATAGAAGAATTACTAAATTTCAGGCCACAGGGTTCAGCATATAGTTGCTGTCTGCTGTTTCTGACCCAATGGGGCAGTCTCAGCACTCCCTAACCCTAGGTATTGGGGCATTGTTGCGGTCTCAGGCTGATGCTGGAGGATTCTGGAGAGGGATCAGAGAGGATGGAACCAGCATGGTGAATTGGAGAGAGTATTGCTTTTGGAGCCTGAAGACCTGAGTTCAAATCCCCGCTCTACAACTTTACTCTGAGGGTGACCCAGAATAAGACGTTTGATGTTTTTGGAACAAATTTTCCTCATCTGTTAAATGTAAGGGCAAATCTTTAAGGGTACCTTCCAACTTGAAATCCCTAGCATCCTATTATACTAGTAGTAATCAGAGCAGCTAGGTGGCACAGTGGATGACTGGCTAGCCTTGGAGTCAAGAGGACCTAAATTAAAATCCGGCCTCAGACACTTACTAGCTGTGTGACCCTGGGCAAGTCACTTAACCCCGTTTGCCTCAGTTTGCCTCATCTATAAAATGAGCTGAGAAGGAAATGGCAAACCACTCCAGGATTGGTTTAGGAAAGGGAGATAGGGACAGAATATGTGTGTGTGTGTGTGTGTGTGTGTGTGTGTGTGTGTGTGTGATGTCAAGGGTGGGGAACATGAAGGTTTAAAGGTAGGAGACAGGAGACAGTGAGACAAAGGGTTGCCAGATTGGATCAGAGAGAGTGATGGGGGGTTAGGGGACAGGGTTCTAGGAAATGAGGATGGTGATGGAGAAGACTCTGGGTCTTCAGCTCAGCAGATGCAAAGTAAAAGGTGGGAGGTTTAGGATTTTTGCTCTATTCCTGTGTGGGCTTAAGCAAGCCTTTTAACCTCTTCTTCCTTCCTTGGAAAATGGGGATAATAAACCCTTGCAATATGTAATTCATGGAGTCATTGTGAGGAAAATGCTTTGTTAGCATAAGAACAGTGTGTGTGATGGGTTATTCTTATTGTCATTATCCCATGAATTATAATGTGGCCTTTGACAGGTGGTTTGATCTCTTGAATCTAAAACTTCTCCATCCAGAAAAGGAAGAGAGTCACTGTAAGGCATTAGATTCAGAAGACCTGAGTTTAATCTGGGTTTTGCTACATGTTACCTGTATAACCTTGAGCAAGTTACTTCCAAAGCACTGGGGACACAAAGAAAGGCAAGAGACTGCCTCAAAGATCTAATGGAGAGGATAGCATGCAAGCAACTGTGCAGAAATAAGATGTAGATGGCAGTACTTGGAAACAATCATCAGAGGGAAGGCACTAGCATTGAGTGATTAGGTTGTTTAGCATTTTAATGTTCTTAAAGTACTTTATGTACTTAAGCCTTATCAAGAACTCTGTGAGGCTGGTGCCCATCTTACAGATTAGAAAACTGAGGTACAGAGAGGTCAAGTGACTTGAAGTGGGTCACTAGCTAGTAAGTCTGAAGTGGGATCTGAATGCAGGCTTTCCTGACTCTGAGTTCAACGCTATACGTAACTGCCTCAATAAAATAAGGGGGTTAGGTTAGAAAGATGCTAAATAAAGTCCCTTACAGCTTGAAATCTTATGGACCTCTGAGGTCAAGTGCTTTTGAGCAAATTTGTATGTCACGAGGGTGGGATGTAGAGAGTCACAGGGTTTAAATGTAATATAAGATAACTGTAGAGTATGGGGGTAGCTGCTCCCTTCCCAGAAAATGTAGGTTGGCTTCTCTCAACCTCCAGACCCTCTAGATTTGGTTCCGTTCCAACCCATCTTTCCCCACTACTCCTCTCCCACCTCCAGGAATACACTTTGTCCTTTCAAGAGACAGCCTGTGAAAGTACTTTGAGATAAGCAGGTGGAAGAACCCGTGGGGCAGGGGTAATTGAGAGAGGAGATGTAGCCAGGGGGAGTGGAAGACAACAGTGGATGAGACTGACTTAGCTGATAGCACCTCCTAGAACCCTAGCCCTAAATGGAGAGATTTCTTTTACTCTCCACACTTCATAACTGTCTAAAAGCCTTCAACATCACCCCCAGTGAGGATTCCTAAAAATGCCAGGGTACTCAACAGAAGCTTACATCCTCTTCTCCTTCAGGGCATCACACCCCACAAGAGGAGGTTATACGATCCTCTCCAAGTCAAGGCTAATGTCTCTACCACACTTCTGGGAGGCAGCTCCTGCTTTTCTGAGGTGGTGCCTCCTTCAAGGTTGACCCCATAGAGCAAGGGTCACAGCCATAAACAGAGATTTGGGGGAAAAGGGAAGGGTGAAAGGATGCTAGAGAAGAGAGGAGGGAGCTGGGGAGCATTATGGGAAGAGGGGCTGAGGTCCCTAGAGGGAGAAGGGAGGAAGTTAGGGAATACTGGGGGTAGAGGGCAAGAACTGGAGTTATCAAGAAGGGAAGGGGCTGGGAGACACTGGGAGGCATTCTATTGCCTTATGCAGATTCTTATTACTGTTATTTATTCTTTTTCAGAGTATTCATTATCTGACTCAGTTTTTTCTCCATCGCCTGCCCACTACCTTGGTGACTCCACTCAATGTCTCTCTGAAAACACTGACTTCTCCATTCATCAGTCAGTCTCCTCAACTTATTTGACATCCATGACCACTGTATCTCAGCTACTCACAGGGAGAGTCAAACCTTATTGATGTCACTGGCATCCAAAATGGTTTCATTTCCAAGATCTTGCCATCTTCCCACCTCTCTCTTTGTTCCACTTCTCCCAAACCTGTTATTTATCTCCACCTCTTCCTACTCAACCAGTTCCTCCTTGTTCTTGAAGTCCATTGCTTCTGCTTTATCCTTTCTTTCCTTCCCAGGCTTGACCCTGTAGCTATCCATGTCAACAAAGCATTCTTTATCCTTGAGGCCCTGGTCCCTTTATCTTTTGATGTTCATTTTCTGCTAGTTTTCAAAAGTTGGTCAATAATCATTACTGTGTGCCAGACACTGTGTTAATTCTGAGGATACAAATACAAGGAAAGAGAAATGTAGACCCTGCCCTCAAGGAACTTACATTCTGATAGAAGAAGAAAACATACAAAAAAACCAGATCAGGGGCAGGACTAGGGGAACCGTGTGTGAGAAGGAAGGTACTCATGATAAGACATGGTGCTGAAGTTCAAAGGATCAGAATCAGACCCTAAAGAGGAATGAAGAATCACTGTACTGGGCCTGTCTTCAGCATGGGATTTCTGGAACAACTCAATAATGGAAGAATAGGGCTGACAGGTAGAAGTATCATCCAGGGTGAGAAAGTAGCTGAGGCATGCACGGTGATGTCTAGAGAGTCAGAAGCAGACCTGGGACAGGAAATCCAAGCTAAGCTGGGCCCTTTTACGAAATGGAAATCCTCTTATTCTTCTCTTATTGACTATCATTTACCCCTCTGTTTCTGTTTCAAACCTTTTTTCCCCTCAAACTCCCAACTCCATCTTCTCTCCCCTTCCTTTCAGCAAATGACCTCACCTCCCAATTTACTAAGATTGAAGGAATTTGTCCTGAGTGTCCTTGTCTTCCTTTCGTCTTGCCTTTGATCCCATTTTCTTCTATTTCTTTTGGAATCTTGCCTCATTGATCATTCTCTCTTTCTCTCTCTCTCTCCCTCCCTTTATCTTTCCCCTTCCTTCCTCCTCTTCCCTCCCCTCCCCTCTCCTCCCCTCCCCTCCCCTCTCCTCTTCTCTCCTCTCCTCTCCTCTCCTCCCCCCTCTCTCTGTCTCTATCTGTCCCACACACACACATGCTCAGGTCTCCTCTATTCTTTTTTTTTTTGCTTTTTGGAGGGCAATTTGGGTTAAGTAACTTGCCCCAGGTCACAGGGCTAGGTTTTTGTTTGTGTGTGTTACATGTCTGAGGCCAGAACCGAACTCAGGTTCTTCTGACTCCAGGGCTGGCGCTCTACTCACTGGGCCACCTAGCCACCCCAGGTCTCCTCTATTCTTAAAAAAACAAAACAACCCAACCAACCCTCCCGTTGACCTACTGTCCTCTTAGCACTCTCTTTTTCACTGCTGAAACTTACATCTGTTTTCACAGCTTTTAACTTCCTCATTCACTCAATCTTTAACCCTGGCACTCTGGTTTTCTGTCTAGAATCATCACTAGGGAGCTCCTAGGTCTCCCTCAGGATACCAAAATTGGAGAGTTCAGACAGCACCATTCTGGGACATCCTTCCCATAGGCAGCAGCTCCCCAGATGAGTTCTCCCTTGCCACAGTCACAAACATTTCTAGTTATACCTCTTCTGGGAATATGGAAGTGTTGAATGCTACAGAAAGATCAAAGAAGCTAAGAACTGAAAGGAGGTCATTGGATTTAATGGCCTTTGAGAGAAATTCAATAGATTAATGGGGTTGCAAGTGGAGGTATATACTTTGTAAATAGAAATGCTTATCTGGGGGAGGGGCATTTGTGAATTTTAGAATAAAAAATTTGAGAACAAGTATAAGGACTGGAAGACCTGAAGGGAGGGGAGACATGATAACTGCCTTCAAGTATTTGAAGGGTTGTCTTCTGGAAGAGGGGTTAGTTACATGCTGCTTGGCTTCAGAGGACAGACCTAGCAGGCAGATTTAGACTTGGACTCCCAATTTGAGTTACCCCAAAATGTACTGAGACCTGCCTTAGGAAGTAAGAGAACACTGTATGTGTGGAGAGAGGGGCTGAGGTGCCTGGGGGGGAGAGGGGAAAAAGAAGGGGACACTGAAGGATGAGGGGAAGGGGTTCTACTTCACTGGAGATCCTTAAATGCCATTCCCCTTGTTAGCTATGCAGTCAAGGAGAGGGGGTTCTTTTTCAGGGATGAGTTAAACTAGAGATAACCGCAGAGGTTGCTTCTAATTCTGAAGTTCTTTGATTCTGCTACCTTAAAAATTTCCCAAAGGCATCATGGGCTTTTCCATCCCCATCACAGTGGGAGCTCTGTGAGGTCAGGAGCAGTCTCTCCCATCAGATCCCCCAGAAGGTGGAGATGAACCACTTAAGAATGAGGGTGTTCCCTTGAGGCTGGTTCTTCAGGGCCTCAGGAAATGCTCAGCTTCAACTTGGTGATCTGCAGCAAGGAGGGATGGGGGAGCTTCTTCTAAGCCCTGCTCCCGTGCGCACCAGGCCTCCTCCCCTCCAACTTCTTTCTGTTGTTCTCTTTGCTGCCTTTCATAGGACCTTGACATTCAGAACTAGAAGAGACTTTAGAAATCACCTCATCTGACTCCGTCATTATAAGAGGAAGGATACTAAATCAAAAGGACTTAATAAAGATAACATGGCTCATAAGCTGTTATTGTTTAGTCCTTTCAGTGGTGGCTTATTTGCCATCATCCCATTGAGGGTTTTCTTGGCAAAGATACTGGAATGGTTTGCCATTTCTTTCTCCAGCTGGTTTAACAGATGAGGAAACTGAGGCAAACAGGGTTAAGTGACCTGCTCAGGGTCACACAGCTAGTAGTTTGCCATTTCTTTCCCCAGATCATTTTACAAATTGGTAAACTGAGACAAAACAGGGTTAAGTGACTTGCCCAGGGTCTCACTGCTGGTAAGTATTTGAGACCAGATTTGAATTCTGTAATAATAATCTTTTGTACACATAGCCCTCTTCACAGAATCCTTTTCTTTATCCACCCCTATACCGGGTTGGAGCAGATGTCCTGGAGGAGCGTGGTGACAATCTATCCTCCGAATAGATGTTTGTTCCCCACACCAAGCAATGCTTTGATCACAGGTGTGTGTGTGTGTGTGTGTGTGTGTGTGTGTGTGTGTGTGTGTGTGTGTGTGTGTGGTTGAGGGGTGATACAGGGGAGAAAGAGCAAGGATCCCGTAGGGATACTCCACTCAGTTGGTCATTCCACCTCCCCCTACGTGGCTAGATTGTTTCATATCTTGTTTCTTTTTTTCCAGCAAAGGAAGGAGGAAATACAACTTCCATCCTCAGGGAATCCTCAGTCTAATGGGGAAGATGGTTCCTGCCCTCAGAGAGCTCCCAAGGGGTTATAGTAACTTGTCTGCAAGGGGTTCCCAATTTGAGAGAGAAATTGCTATTCTCAAGGAACACCTAGTGTGATAGAAGAATCTCTGTGGTCAAAAAGCTTTCAAATTCCTTTCCCTCAGAGAGTTCCAGGGGTGATGAAGGGGACAGGGTTCCTGTTCTCACAGGGTTCCAGTCTGATTGGAAGAGACACAGTTCCTGTTCTCAGCGAGCAGCTAGTGTGATGGAGAAGGGACAAAGGTGCCTAAGACACAAGATGGGAGTTCTGCATTGGGCTGGGACTCTAAACATGAGCGCTAGGGATGAGAGGAAGAGGTGGAAGGAATGGCAAAAAAGAGGATTTTAGTTGCTTTCATTTTTGTAAAGCATCTTGCACATCTGGGCCCATGACGGCACTGTCCCGGAGCTCAGAGAGCTTATAGCTGACCCGGACGTGGGGATGAGGATGGAGGCGAGGAACGATACAATGAAAGTGGCTTTAAATATTGTCCTTGTACACTGGCTGGTCGGGATCTTTGGCTCAGTCCTGGAAAATGGAGCTTTGAGTCTCAGGAGGGGAGTCAAGACGTCACACACATGCATTGGCTAAGTAACAATGCCAGGCAGTGGGTGACTGAGTGCCAGGATGAATGGCTAACACAGACAGTAAGTGATGTGGGAGTGCAGGAAAAGAGGCCAGTGTAAGCTGGCGCAGAGTGCCCAGGACAGTCTTCATAAAAGGATAGCCTGACGCTGGAGCTGGGCCTTGAAGGATGAACACAATCTGGATTTCACAGAACTATGGAAGTTTTGAATTGGAAGGGATCTTGGTAGTTTGTCTTTGTCCAACTATATCCCATCCCAAAGGAATCCCCACTATAACATATCGGATGAGTGTTCATCCAGCCCTGGTTGAAGACCTCCGATGAGAAGAGACCCGCCCCCCCTTCCAAGGCTGTCATTCTGGTTTGATTAAATCTAATAGAAAAATTTTTTCTGACATCAAACCTAAATTTGCAACTTCTACCCATTGTTTCTAGTTCCTCTCTCTGGGGCCAATCTTTTTTGAACATGACAAATACTTTGAATATGGCTATCATGTCTACCCTTCTTTTTTCCCTGGCTAAGCCCCAATTCCTTCAACTAAACCTCATATGACACGGATTCAAGAACATTCAACATTGTGGTCGCCCTTCTCTGAAAAATCTCTAGTCTATCATATTCTTGATTTGGAGAGTTTATATCTCAGTTTCTCCATATGTAGCAGCAGGGGGTTGGACAAGATGAATAGAATAGAATTCAATAGAATCTTCTTTTTTTTAAAGTTCTATGTTCCATGGGAAGAATCAGGGAGGCCATTACCCTAGCAGTGAGGTTGGATATGTTGGGGATAGGGAGAACAAGAAGGTAACCTTAGCCTCAGTCTGTCATTTTCCTCAGACCTTAGTCAGTCTTGAGTGAGCTTCCTCTTGCAGACCTTCTTGTCAGGCCACTGGGTGGGAGTGGAGGTTCCCACTTCTGAAGACTGACTACTTCCTTTTGCCAAAGCCTTTCCATGGCAGAGTTTACCTCTTTTCCCTGTATCAGCATCAACAAAATGACTAATTTTTTTTTTTTAAGCAATTGGGGTTAAGTAACTTGCTCAAGGTTACACAGCTAGTCATTATTTATGTGTGGGTGCTCATTTTCTGAGGCCGGATTTGATCTCGGGTCATCCCAACTCCAAGGCCGGCGCTCTTACTGTGCCACCTAGCTGCCCCTTTTAGGGCAATTGGGGTTAAGTAACTTGCCCAAGGTCACACGGCTAGGTTTTTTGTTTGTGTGTGCATTAAGTGTCTGAGGCCGGATCCGAACTCAGGTCCTTCTGACTCCAGGGCCGGCTCTCTACTCACTGTGCCACCTAGCCGCCCCTGACTAATTTTTTTTAACACCAGGAGAAACTTGGTGGGCTCTCCAACTGTACAAGGGCTCAGAGAGGTTGAGGTACCAGCCTGGGACCACCCAGTGAGGAAGTCACAGAATTTTGGGTGAGGCTGGAGGAAGAGCACTTGGGAGAATCTTTTGCCCTTTCCTGATCATGCAACACAGGCAGTAAAGATTGAAAATTGATCAACAGGTTGAGTTTCAAAAAAAAAAAAAATAGGAGCATTTTCTCAGCCATCCCAAATGTGGTTTTAAATGAAAAACATACCCCCATCAGAGCAAGAGGATTGTTTAGATTAAGAGTACTCCTCTCCCTCCCCTTTCCCCAACCCTTCCTGAAAACATGTGATTATATTTATTCTGACAGAGGATATGAGCCCTGGTTGTCTAACACCAAGCCCCCCTTCTTGCACCCCCCACCTCCCAAACACACACACACACACACACACACACACACACACACACACACACAGCCTCACTGCACCTCTTATCCCTTCTTCTCTGGATGCTAAGATCACAGTTGGGTGTGTTGTTTTTTTCTTACAGGACATCAAAATTGCTATTTCTGAGTCTGGGGCAAACTTGGCTCTATCCTTAAATTCTTTCCCCACTTCCAGTTCCCAGCTCCCAGTACCATATTCTTTCTTCCTCTTCTGGACTCTTCCCTCTCCCTGATGGATAATTCTTTCTCCCTAAGCCTCTAGGCCAGTTCATGCCCAGGCCCCCAACTCATTCCCTTACACCTACAGAATGCCCCAGTAGTCTCCCTAACGGTTTCTGTACCTTCAGTCTCTTTTACCAGTCTGCTAGAGAGAGCTTCATTCACTAGCCTTGGGAACTGCTTTCCCCAGAAAGCCCAAGTTCAGAGACTTCTAGCAGATTCTTCTGTTTCTTATGCTGAACTCCAGTTTTTCAGCCTGGCTTTCCTGGCTTCTTTTCTCACAGCCTTTCTTGCTTGATCCCTCTCTGGCTCAGACTCTCAGCTCCAGTCATATAAACCTCTTTCTGCCCACACCTAACCCTCTCTCATGTCTTAAAGCTGTCAACACAGCTGACCTAGGATGTACTCCCCATCCTTCTTTCTTCCTGCCATCTCCCAATCGTCTTCCTCCAGGAAGCCTCCCCTGAAATTCCCCTATCTCCAGCCTTCTCAGCTCACCTCATCCCCTCCCCCTTCCCCAGCCCTAATGCCCGCAGCTCTCTACTTGGAGAGAGAGCCTGTCTTGTCTTTGTTTCTTCCTCTTTGACTGTCTCCCACACCACACAAGGAGCTCCCTGTTAAACAATGGCTTTTCTCCTGTTCTACTTTCTTCTCCTCCTTCTGTTCCTGCTGTTCCTTCCCCCCAAAGGAAGAGAACTGGGTATTTGCTAGGTTGTGTGATGCTTGAGATCCCCCTCAGAGAGAAGGGACTCTAAGCTTTCCTGTCTGAAATTTTCCATCGGCACATTAGTGACCTATCGCCACCATTGACAGACAAGGGGATGTGAATTGGCCTGCCTTGGTTATTTTCTTCCTTCTCCTCCTATGGGTTGGGAGGAGCTGCGAATGGATCTGAAGAGGTTAAGGCACCCAGGATCAGAGAGGTACAACTCCTCTCTATGACTTTGTAGATTTGTCCATCATATATGTGCTTTCCCCCTTGATGTCAGGTTCCTTTAATTACCTAGTAAAAGATTATTTTTAACCCTACCCTATCCCAGTGAGATTAAAAGCAGGATTTTGATTGCTCATCTAGGGCAGCAGAACTGGGAAAATCCAGGTAACCGAGAAGCTTAGCAGGGGCTGCTGGCAGGAAACAGATATTTCTACCCTCAGTCTAGGCAGACTCCACATAGCATGAGAAACCCTTGCAGAGAGAGGGAACTGGGGCTCAGCGGCAAGTGATCCCCCTTGACTCCTTTCCCCACCTCAGGTGTTTGGTTTTATTTTACAGTCCTCCCTGAGACTAGGAGCTCCCCAAGGGGAGAGAGCTGCCCACAAAAGGTGTTCAGTCCAGTTACACAAACTGTCTTCTTTGAAGTCCACCTCCTGCTCATTTCCCAGATAATTTCTCCTGCCTCAATCCTTATTGTTTTGTATGTCTTTGCTGTAGATTCCAAAGACTCCTACTTCTAAAAGACGTCTTTCCATTTGGGCTGTGTGTGTGTGTGTGTGTGTGTGTGTGTGTGTGTGTGTGACAGACAAAAGAGAAATAGAAAGAGACAGAGACAGAGGAGGGAGGAAAGGGGGGAGAGGGAGGGAGGGAAGGAGAGAGAGAGAGAGAGAGAGAGAGAGAGAGAGAGCGAGAGAGAGAGAGAGAAGCAGTATATAGGAAGAGGATCCACCCCTTCTGATGGTGAATTATTTTATTTCTGTCATTATAAGGAGTGTGTGTGTGGCGGGGGAGGGGGGTGTCAGGCTTTGGTTTTCTGGCATTTCATTTATGCCTTGAAAATGGAGTTGGGCTGTCAGGAACTTTGAGGAAGGGAATCTAGGGTATGGGGGTGGGGGGGCGGGCTCCAGGAACTCTCCAACATCTTATGGGTTGTTTTCTGAAGTCTGAGGGCAAGATCAAACATCAAAAGCAGGCCAGGCTGGTGCCTGGGCTAATGGAACTGTGGAGGCTCATTCCAGATGTGTGCAGCTGTTTCCTCTCACTATGCCGTCCAAAGTCCTCTGTCTCTTCATCTTGGGGATAGATGTTGATTTGGCCTTTGAGTTTGCCTTCATCAGGCGTGAAGCTGGTGTGTCTGATCTCTGCTTTCCTTTTCGTAGATTCCATTCCTCCCACCCTCTCCCTAATTGGTGAACCATCTACTGACCTGGCAACTGGGAAGCCCTTCTTGAAGTCTAACCTGTATCCTCTTTGCTTTCATACCAGGCTGTTTCCTTTGGTGGGGAGACAGAGATATAGGGGATGAGGGAGTAGACTCAGTAGGTCCAGTGGTACCTGTGATGCCAGGGAGAGAGGAAAATGAGATGCTCTGATCCTTGCCATTTAGGGGGGAAATGTAGGGAGATAATGAAATATTTAGAGCTGGAGTTAATTTGAAAATGGTATCCTTCCACTACAAAGCACTCAGCCTTCAGCTGGGATATTAGCTTCTTCTTTGGCTCAATTCTCTCATTTCAAATGTTATAAGCTTCTAATATGGATATAATACAATCAACTTTATTATAAATTTAATTGTTTACAGAAAGTCACCAAGCTTCAGACATTGTCTTAGAGACCTGACCCCAGCGGGGTGGTGGAGAGCCAGGAGGAAGGCAGAGAAAAGAAGAGAGAATGGAAAAGAATGGAGAATGGAAGGGTGAATAAGAAAGAGAAAGAAGAGGAAAAAAAAGAAGGAAGGAAGAAAAGAAAAACAGAGGGAGATGAAAGGACAGAAGGAAGAAAAGGATGTAAGGAAGATTAGAAGGGGAAAGGAAGGAAGAAGATAAGGAAAGAAGACAGAATTGAGAGGGTTAGAGGAGAAAAAAGGAGAAAATAGAGTAAATGAGAAAGATAATAGAGAAAGAAATGAGAGAGAAAACAAAAGAGAAACCTAGATGAAATAATGAAGAAAAGGGGAAAGAGAGGAAATTGGGGCCAAAGTGAAGAAAAAAAAAGAGGTAAGAGGAGACAGATAAAGCAAAGAAAGGATTAGGGACCCTAACAATGCAGCCACTTTTGAAGCCAGGTAATTAGTCAATTTAACTTTCCACCACAAAAGCATCCCTTCACTCCGAATTCCAATGTCAGCCCCATCTTGGGGACCTGCTGCTCCTAATGGCTCCAGGGAAGAACACTGGAGGAGGTAGCTGAGGATCAAGTAGGAAATTGAACTAATATTGGAAACTGTGTCCCAGGACACTAATGGCTCAGTGGGGAGAGTGACTAATGATTATGAAGTAAGGATCAAAGATTTATTCAGTTGGTGAGGAGGGTGTGGGTAGGGGGAAGGGTGGGGAAATGGAAAGACTGTGGAGAAGGAGGGGGAGGGGAGCTTAGCTATTTATCTATGTGTCCTAGCTTCAGGGGAACTGTGCCTTTTACAGATCTGTTCAGAAAGGGGTGCTGACTAGGGTAGGCTTTTCCCAGAAGGACCTTGGAATCTTGGGAAATCTATACTCTTGGAATCTTGAGTATGCTAACTTCACTTTTCTGGGTTGAATATGTAAAATGTATAGAGTCATTCATCCAGAGACAAGCCTAGAACATAAGTCTCTTGGTACCCATTCTACTGCATTATAATAGTAACAAAGGTTCTTAAAAATTAAGAGGAATAAGGATGGTGATAGTCATTTTCAGTGGAGAAGGGAAGAATAAAGGGGCAATTAGAGCTTAAGTCTGATGACATGAACTCTGGGAATCACCAGGCTTGAACCTTCCCTCTGTTACCCACATCTATTAAAGGTTGTTATATGAAGGATATATGTTATATGAAGTCTTAGTAAGTAGATTATTCTCTCTCTCTGTCTCTCTTTATAAACACACACACGTATATGCATAGATAGACAGATATTTAAAGTTCATGGGCATTGGGGTTAAGAACTAGTGGTCTTTAATGTCACTATCCTGCTCTCAGATCTGCAATGGATAGGTCCTCGCCATTTGACCCCAAATTTGTTCACTCATACACACAAGCTACCTTATATTCTGTTATGCTCCCTCCCCTCCCCCTCCCCACCTTGATTTCTGGCTATCCTTTCCAAGTACGTCCTGGTTTATTTGTTTAATAGACCTGGATGTTCCTCTGTGAACAGGGATGTAGTCTAAAATTCCATGACTTTTGAATATTTCATCCAAATTCTGCTACTTCTTTTCCCCTGAAAGACAAGAGGAAATTCTTTCAAGCACCTACCCATCTACCTATTTAATCACTAATTCAACAAGTTTTTTTTTATTAAGTATCTACTTTGTGCTAAGAATACAAAGACACAACAATATGTTGGCCTTGCCCTCAAGAAGCTTACCTTCTATTCAGAGGACCAATATGTACACAGACAAGTCAGTGCAAAATAAATATAAAATATTACCGGGGGTGGAGTGCGGGGGAGGGCAGGAAGGAGGGCCCTAACAACTGGAGGCATTAGGAATTTCATGTAGGTGGTAGCACTTGCACCTTAAAGGAAGATAGGGATTTTTCCAAAGAGGGCTTCCCTAGGGCATGAGGGACAGCCTGTGTCCAGAAGTCTTGCCAGCCTGGCTGGGAAGCCAGTGAGGGGCATTAGCCTAAGTAATATTGTGCTTCAGCAAATTGGTACCCCCGTATACCTACAGTATCATTGTTTAGAAGGTGAGAAGGAAATGGGGCATGGGAAGTCAGGGATGTCCAGGAATGAAAGAGAAATGCCCTCTCCATGCCCCATCATCAGATGCATCAACAGCATCAGTTATACTTCCACTGACTCTTAATGTAGAAGCATAGCATTTAAATCTAGAGGAGATCTTAGAGCAACTCCCTTATTTTATTTTATTTTAGTTTTAAAATAAATGCTAGTATTATGCTGAACATAAATGCAAAAAAGAGAATATTTCTACAGACACAGCAGAACACAAAATAAGGCTTGTATAAGAAGCCATGGATTTCTATTTCATATACCACTTGCTTTTTTCAGCATATAAACAAATTCTATGTGTTATTTTCTTGTCCTGCTTTTCTGTGCTTCCTCCTGAGCATCTTTCTGTTCTCTCTGTATTTAAAAAATGAGAAAAGAAGAAAAAAGAGAACATTTCCATGTATGTAGCAGAACACAAGAGAGGATTCAATATAAAATGATAAATTTCCATTTCATGAAAACCTATGTGATAAATATTACTCACTGTTTTCAAAGCAATCCAGCTTTTCTATGATTCCTTCTAGGTTTTCCTTTGTTTTCTGCTGTGCACTTTTTCCCCTCTCCTTCCCTTCCTCCTCTGTGCATTTTAAAAAATACTTCAGTGGCCATTCTTTTTGTTTGTCACTATTACTAACTCCCCCTCTCCCTCCTTCCCCTCCCTTTAATGAAAAACCAAGAGAAAGGAAAAAAAAGGTTGGGGGACATTGTCAAGTACACAATGATTATGTCCAAAAATGTGTCTCTTTCTGCTCATCACTTATCAAGAGGTATGTAACATGTTTCATCTTACAGAGGTCCTCTGGAGACATACAACTCCCTCATTCCGTTAATGAGGAATCTGAGGAAGCTTAGGAAGGGGGACTGACTTGTCCCGTGTAACACAGATATTAAGGAACAGAGCAGGGCTTTGTGTCCAGCTCTTTGGATTCCTAATTCCAGGTTCTTTCCACAATATCACATTACATTCCTCATTGCCCATTTTAGGTATTTATCCCTCATTCCCAATGTAAGGAAGTTCTTCATGTAACCCAAAGAACTGTTTCCTTGCCCATTCCTTCTCCCTCCAGGGCCCATCTATTCTGAACGCATCCACAAAGGTGTGACTAAGTTTAGTCCTGAGGCTCCTGGACTCTAATGAAAGTGTTTAAGCTCCATCTTTTTATACTCTTCAGCTCCTCAAATCCCCATCCAGGCACCCCTGGGGCAAATTATTTAAAGCTTGGGTTTTGGCTCAAGTTCAGATCTCCCAAAAGAGGGAGTAGAAAGGCACTCAGTGTACAATTTAGATCAGGACAGGTATTTATTTCCTACATATAAAAGGAATGCTAATGGACGCAAAAGATTCACAGTTCAAATTGGCAGAACAACTTAAAACAGGAATCAGTAAATACTTATAGCTATTATTTATTCTCTTTGGGAGATGGATCGTTAAGCCTCATCCGAAAATGAAGCCGTTTTCAGGGTTTGTTGATTAAGCATCTTACATTTCACCTTGGTTCTGCACTGTCTAAACAACTCCCAGTCAGTTTCTCAACTTTGCAGGATTTTTGGATCTTTTGATTCACAAGGTCACCTCTAGACCTTGTGGTTGACACTACGCAGGAAAGGAAACATAAAGAGTAGCCAGAAACCCCAGCAAAAGATTATCTAGTGGAGTCTCCTTGCTCTAAAAGTTGTAGTGATGCTAGATGGGAAGTGCTAGCCCATCCTCCACTCTTCACTAGAGGGCTCATCATTATATAACTACTGTAGATGATCAAAGGAATAGAGAGCTAGTTGGAAGTTGTCTTTTACTTTTAACTAAAGCAGCCCCCACCCCTCCTCACTACTGTTATGGTGAAGATCAGCAGAGTTTTATTCTACATACCAAACTGATAAGACTGCATGTGGATGGGATGGGGTGCTCAACTTCCAAGGAGTCAGGAATTCTCTTTTTTTTAATTTTTAATTTAAAGAATAAAATAAGCTTTTCTATAGAATAATATAATAAAAAAGATGATTGTATATTAAGCTACAAATCTATTATGTACAACTTGTTATTCCTTTTAAATGTATAATAAAGTTATCATGTAAATTTCTTTTTAAAATTTTTTCTTCCTTTCCCCTCCCACCAAAGAGATGGCCACCTTCAGACAGATCTGAATGTCAATTTTCTCTCTTGTAAAATAAGGAAATTAGCCTTCATGACTCTGCCTGGCTGTCAGGTCCCTCTCCAGCTCTAACTCTAACATACGATGATGAATCCTTTCAGTATAAGGCCGCCATGTGGCTAGCAGCAGTCAGGAAGTCATCCCTGGAGCCTCTAGAAATCTCATGGGGAGCTATGAGTACACACTCCCTGGGATGGCTCCTATAAGCCAATTCAACCTTGTCTAAATTTATATTTCACCTGTTTCAAGCTTTTCTTTGTAACCTAGTAGTGGAAAACAATTCTCCATTGAAATCCAGCTATCCATGGCCCTAACAGAGAACTCAGATAATATTTGTGGGAGAAAAAAATCCACTTGGCACCATGCCTGGCACATAATAGGTACTATATAAATGTTTATTCCCTTCCTTTCTCCCCTCATTTCAAATCAATTCAGTTCCACAAGCCTACTGTGTGTGTTAGGCACTTTGCTAGGTTCTGGGTATGCAATTTCAAAAAATAAAAGTCTCTTTTCTCAAAAAGTTTATGTTCTGCTGGGAGGAAACAGTTGTACACAGACATATAGATTAGGGATATTTGCTGGGCTTGTGATTTCATTGTTACAGGGAACTCCCAAGTGAAGAAACCTCTATCAAAGCAAGTCAACACTTTATCTGTATAAGAACATATGTAGAGAGTGTTAGAGAGCTGTCCAGAGGAGTGAGTTTTAGTGACTTACTTGCCCAAAGTCAAGTGAGCAGTGAAAATCATGCATGGGACACGAATCTAGTTCTTGGCCTCTAGGCCAGCTTCCATCTGCTGACACACTACTTACGGAAAGAGCAATAGAGAAGGTAATCAAAGCAAATGCAAAGTAACTGAGGTGGGGGGTGGGGGAAGGGGAGAGTGGAGAACTGACAACTGGGGTAATCCGGAGCAGCCTCTCATTTCCAATGCAGTAACAAAGGTTATTCCAGTGCCGTCACGCTTTGGTTCTAGGGGCAGGGTGTGAAGAAGGAAGACTAGAAGTTGAGTAAGAGAGCATCCCCTAGTCCTAGTCGCGGGGTTATCTTTCGCCGGGGAGGGTGTCTCCTCATTAACTGCCTTAGGACCATGGGTCACAAGACCGGGGATGTGCTGAAGATGTGATTCTATTATCATTGCTTCCTACTCTCTGATTGGCCTTCTGGGGGAAGGAGTTTTGTGGGGGGCTGGGATGAGAGAGAAACCTCAAACAACAGAGAAAGGAGAGAAAACCCAACTGGGAAATTATATGTTCCCAAAGCCAGCTCTGGATAATGAGAAGCAGAGAGGAACCCATTGGTAATGAAAGTCAGATTGCCGGGGGGCTCTGAGCAGTCCTTCTCTCAAACCTGCTGAAAGGAGAGTCTTAGGAACAGTATGTGTATAGGGAATGGCTGTCTCTGCCCACCTGGTCAGTTCCCTTAATCTCAGTAGGAGTGTGAGGGTCGGGGGAAAGGGGGAGAGGAACAAGGTGGACTGGCCCAGAGCAGAAGGAATACATATAGGAGTCTGTGTAACCAACTCCTTACAAACGTAGAAGACAAGTCAGCCTATCCATCTTTTGTCATGTCAGGAGGGTTAGTCAATCAACAACATGAATTTAGCATCCTGTCTCGGCAGAATTCAGGGCCAAGTGGAGTATTTGGAGGTGGAGTATCCTAGAAAAAGGAAGAAGTAAGGTGCCTGCCTGTTCTTGAGAAGCTCCAAGTGTGCTGCAGGAACCCAAGTGCCTACCCTCAGGGAGCTCCCAGTCTGATAGGAGAGATACAATACCTAACCCCACAGAACTTGTAGTCTGATAGAGGAGACAGCTCCCATCCTTAGACACAGATGGAGACACAAAACTGACCTAGAAACAAATCTAAATGAAAAGACAGAAGAGTGTTGGTGCATGGGATGATGGGGAAGGGGAAGGAATGGAAAAAGTAGAGAGAAATGGGAAGTATTGGAACTAAGTATTTCCTAAACTAGAAGGGCATTAGACCTGAGCAGAGGGATCAATCTGTGTGTGGGGGGATGTTCTGTAGTTAAGGAAATGGCCTCTTTGAAAATCAGGCAGGCAAGAGTAGGGTAAAATAAAGAAGGAAGAAGACTGCCTGGAGAATCTGATTTGGTTAGTCTCTGGAAGCAAGACAATGAGATGAAGGAGAAGGGGGACATGGATTGAATGGAGGAGAGGTCAAATAGAGTAAGTAAAAGTAGGTCCATGACAAGTGGAGGAGTAGGGGGAGGGATGCAAGTAGTGTTTGAAGAAGGTGGTAGCCACGTATAAGTTGAAGGAAGGGAGCTATTAGAGGCCCATATGTCAGAGAAAAATAAATTGGGTCAATGCAGCTGAGTCACTTCTGCCTTCCCTCTAACAGGTTAGACAATCAAGAGAAAAGCCCTATCTTGTGACCTTTTCTTTGAATATTATGCCTGACCTGATGGGAAAAAGTCATGCTGCTGCTGCTGCTGCTGCTGATGATGATGATATAGGCAGGAGGGATTTTATGTTCTTACTCTAACTCATGTCATTGCACTGGCCCTCTTACATTTCTGTCGAGATACACAGAGTTCTCTCAGAGGGGTTAGAATTTTCCCTTTACTTCTCAAGATTCCAAACAACTTCTTCCCTGGAATAGGCCCTTTGGAGGGTGGAGCAAAGGAGAAGGGTAGGCCACTAGAGAAACAAGCATGTTGTAGGGCTGTCATCCTGGAAGACATACCCAGAGAAAGGGGCTAATGAGATCAAGCCACAAAGTCCTGAGCTCCATCTGGTTTTCCGTCATCTGGACATGAAGTGAACCAAAATGAACTGAACTAAAAACAACATGCAATCATGTAATTCCCTAAACATACAGACCCTGTCTCTAGAAGACAAGGCAAACAAATGTCCATGGTTTGCATGGTGATTTTTCTTTTCTTCTCTCCTTCCTTTTTTCTTTTCTTTCTTCCTGCTTTCCTTCACTTCCTCCCTCCTTCCCTTTCTTTCCATCCCTGATTTTTCTTTTTCCTTTTTCCTCTTTCCTTTCTTTCCCTTCTTTCATTCTTCATTACTATTTCCTTCCTTTTCCTGCCTTCCTTTCTTCTTTCCTTCCTTTTTCTTTCTGTTTCATGTCTTTTTTCTTGTTCCTTCTTTCTCTATTCTTCCTTTTCTATTTCTCCCTCTCTTTCCTCTTTCATTCCTTTTTTATCTCTTTTCTTTTCTCTTCTCTTCCTTCCTTACTGTTTCTTTTTTTTTCTTCCTCCAATCCCCATTCCCCTCTCCATCCTGGAGGACTTCCCTGAGGTGTCAGACTGGGGAGTCCACAAGAGCAGATGTGGAAGGGAAGACTGTTCCAGGTGTTTGGGTCTAAAGCCCTTGAGGAACAGGCAAGGGTTGGAGGCCATGGATATTGGGGAGTGGGGAGTACGGGGGAGGAAGAAGCTAAACCCCACATGATTACAACAACAAAGGGAGCCAGCTGAGGAGTAGAGACAAGAGAATAAGTGGGAAAAAGCTGCTGGAAGCAGAGAAGGGTCACATCCTAGCCCCACTATGCCTCTTGGCTAGAAAATTGGAACAAGTGAGAGATGAAAGAATCTGGAAATGTTATCATTTCTCTTTCTCTCCTTTCCCTCCCCCAGTGCATTATCAGCAGGTCTTCCCTTTGTCCTTCATCCTCATTCTCCATTCATCCATCCCTGGCTTTAGGACCTCTCGGCCAAGTAACAGCCTGAAATCTGGCACAGCTTCACATTTAAGAATTTATTGCCAACTAGAGAAGGCAGATGGAAGTATCCCTCTCTCAGGTTCCCCTTCCCCCACCTCATCCTGACAGAAGCAGCCTTGGATATAAATGTCATCTATCCATCCATCAAATTTTCCTATTTGGCCTTATTCACAAGAACAACCAAGGAAGCCTTGATCCTTCTCTGGGCCTGGATGTTTTCAGAGCTCTGGAAAGACTGAGACAAGACAAAACAAGAGCTCAATGACATGCTGGTCTTTCAACTTCGAAGGGTAGGGGGCCCTGAGAAGAGCTTTCCTTGATTGGAAATGAATTAATTAGGAGAGAGGCTTTTTAAGTCTCCACGTTGGGTTATTTATAGTGTTCTGTTAATTTTGATAATTAACATTGGGGGCAGAAAAGAAAATTCCTAGGAATCTAGTGCTTGCCTAGAGAGATATGCTTCCCCCCCAAACACCTCCTCTTCTCCCCTATTGTTCTGCCTGGACTTCATCAAAAATAGGCTACTCCCTGTCATTGTGAATTTCTAGGGTTTTCCTATAAGTAGGGCAAAGGAAGAACATTGAAAAGAAACTAGGGCCATTTGAATGAAGGAATGAAGGTTAGAGGCATTTGAAAGAAGAGGCTTTGGTTTCACTCATCCAGAAATCCTCAAACTTTTCAGCTTGAATTTATGTCTCCGAACCCAGCACTCTTGCCAATCTGTGTCTGCTTTTAATGGCTCAGTATTTGCCTTCTTGACATGGGTCTATGCCCTGAATCTTCTCACCTAGACAGCAGAAAGAGCCTGAACCCTGAACACCAACAAGAACTGGTGGCAGAGCCATGACTAGGGTAGGATGACCAGGGCTTTCCTCAAGGGCTCCAGAATTTAGAGGATATGGTCAGCTCTTGTATTTCTTTACCAGACAGACATCTAAGCTTAGCACCTAGTTAACAAGAGTAATTAGCTAAAATAGAAATCTACCAGATGGTGCTTTTTCCTTCTGGCTGCTCCTGCACCAAAGGTGAGCTCCTCCTCAGCCTGGTTCCCTCCCTGCTCCATTCCCCTGTCCCCTTCCTTAGTCTCCTACCACAAGGTAGGCTTCACAGGGAGCCCTATACTGAGAAGTCCAAGAGCTCTCTCCTTAGTCCTGTGCACCTCAACAAAATGACTTAAATGTTGATTTAAGGGAGCCTTTCCTGAGGTCTATGTTTTGGTGCTAGTTACAGGTGCCAGAATTGCTCTCTAGGGCTCTGGCCTCCCCTTCACTGGGAGAAGGCTGAAGATACAATAGGAGGGGTGGGGCAGTCCAGGCTTTTGTTTATCCCTCAGGTATTGGGTCTCTACTTTCATCTCCAGTGAGAGAGAGAGAGAGCTCTGTATAATGGCTGGGAACAGACAACAGGAAGTTCAGATGCAAAGGGGATTCCCTGGTGGCCTCTTGGCTCCAGGGCCTGCCAAGGTGTAGCTGCTGGACAGGAAGAGTAAATCTGGCAGGAGAGAAGCTTAGCTTCTTGTGTTCTGACAGCTTGTACCTAATTTCCTGTTACTCTCCTATCTCCTCTCCCTGATCTTCATACATTCTCAGATGTCTCTCCAGCCTGGCCTCTTCTCCCTCCTACCCTCTCTTTTCTCTAGGGTTCTGATTTCAATGTGCTCTGATGTTTCAGGGGAAGTGGAGGAGGAAGAGTGGAAAAAGAGAAGGAATTTTCTTTACCCATCACTCTTTCTTCCACTAACGGTCCCACCCTGGTACAGATCATAGCAAGGCTCTGTGCCATGCCCATATCCCACTCTTTCCTAGCCTAAGTATTCTTACAGGTCAGGCCCAGATGCCCTCCTTCTGCCTTCTGATACCTACCCCTATCTCTCCCCTCCCTCTCAGTTCCATGCTAGATTTTCCTTTTCCTGGACTCAGAGCTTCCCCCTCTGGCCTCTCCTCCACTGGGTGCCTCTTAGCTCCACTCTAGGGACTGATTTCAAAATATGAAAATTTCATATTTCAATGAAATTTTTAAAATTTCAAAATTGTTTTTGTATAGCTTTGAAAGTTACCCCCAGGTGGTGCACTGGTCCTGGAGTCAGGAGGACCTGAGTTCAAATCTGGCCTCAGACACTTACACAAACACACACACACACACACACACACACCACACACCACACACAGAACTAGCCGTGTGACCTTGGGGCAAGTCACTTAACCCCAATTGCCCTCCAAAAAACAAAACAAACAAAAAAAGAAAGTTACCCCCAAGTCCTCTTTCCCTTAAGACTGTGAACTCCTTCAAGGCAGGGATTTTTTACTATCAGACCAGGAGATTCCTGAAGACAGTGCTAAGTCTTTCCCTTCAGAACAGGAGCTCCTTGAGAGCAAGGTTGTGGTAAGGTTTTGATGTTGTGTTTGTAACATACTTTTCAAAGCTCAAGATAGTTACTGTTATTTTTATTTATCATAAATTTTAATAATGTTTGTTACATCCTAGGTTCCTGGAGAAGAATGTGTGACAAGATGCGGGGCTGGCAACCTTAACTCTAGGAAAGAAGAGCTCTGGCTGGCTCTGGGTTTTGTGACTATGCATCTAGTTGGGCCTTTATCGATAGATATTAAAGCCAGTATCAAGGAACTCCAGTAGGAGGTAGTTTCAGGGCAGCTGGTACATTTAAAATGACAGGTTTCAGGGACTTTCCTACTGTCCCTCAGGATAAGGCTGAGGGGACAAGTGAGTACTTGTTTTAGACTAGGCCTGGCTCAGGCTAGATCAGTGTTTCAGGCTCAGGATTGGAAAGAAATAAAACACTCATCCATCACACAGCATTTCAAGAAAGGAAGTGTATTCAATAATAGCTAGCATTTATCCAGTGTTTTAAGGTCTACAAAATGCTTGACAAACATTAACTCATGTTATCCTCTCAACAATTGTAGGAGGTTGGTGCTATTATTATCCGTCTTTTACAGATGAGGACACTGAGGCACAGAAAGGTTAAGTGATTTGCCAGAGGTCATACAACCTGTAAGTCTCTGAGGTAGGATTTGAACTCAGGACTTCCTGACTTTAGGACCAACTCTCTATCCACTGCCCCATCTAGCAAAAAGCCTGGGAAGGATATTCAGCAAAGATACAGTATTGATTTGGTTGGTTGCAGCTGTCCTTCCTTCTTTATCTTAATCAGTTGTGCTAACCTGTGTGGAAGCTGGAATTCTATCAAGACCCAGGAACCCTGACTTCTCATGCTGATTTCTCCTTAGCTGGAAAACTATTTCAATGCTTTGAGCCTTAGTCTGTTAGACTAATTAAGTCTCAGGGACAGTTTCATTGCCTTTTTAGGGAAAAAAATAGCTTAACTGTATACAACGTATATCTTATTGCTACTTTGACAGAACCCCACCTGGTGGCCCCAGATATACTGAGTAATTTAGACCTTTGGATAAAAAGAAGTCTGGCTTTATTCCTCCCTTAGTCCTCCTGACTCCAGGGCCAGTGCTCTATTCACTGCACCACCTAGCCATCCCCGAGGACCTGGGTTTTAATTCCATCCCTGCCATTTACTACCTGGGTTACTGTTTCCTGATCTGAGCTCCTCTGCTGTAAGGGGAGGGTATAGACTCTAACATCCCTTCCAGGGCTAATTCTATGGTCCTATGGAATGATTTTCCTGATTGAGGTCTGATCATGTCCCTTGTTCAAATACCTCCAGTGAATCCTACTGTCTATGGAAAAAATATCTATAGGAATATATGTGTATATATGTGTATATGTGTGTATATATGTATGTGTGTGTATATATAGATTTGTCTATTGGAAATATATATTTTGTCACATTACAACCTGAGGCTGGGGAGGGGAAAACCTGACCTGGGATGTCATGAAGTAGAGAACTCACTCTCACTGAGGAACCTTCCTCTACCAAAGTAGATGGAAAGCTATTCTGCAGTTTATCGTCTTAGAGAGATATCCAGGGAACTGAAAGGTTAGGTGACTTGCCCAGGGTCAGACAGCCAATAGATATTAGAGGTCTGACTTGAACCCAGGCTTTTCTGACTCCAAGGCCCCACCCTTTATCCACTATAGCACACTGTGGAATGACTAGTATTGAATGAATAAGTGTTTAATGGAATTACATTACTGTGGTAGTACTGCTGTGGTGATGGTCAAATCCCTGAATTTCTTTAAGCCTTTTTCTCCATCTATAATATAAGATAAATAATACTTCCACTATTGTCTTTCTTCTATAATATTTCTCCATTGTCTTCATTTGATGCCACAGAGTAGAGGTGACTGGCCTTTGGAAGGGGATAACAGTAGAATAAGCTCCTTGAGGGCAGGGAACTGGCTCCCTTTTGTCTTTGGAACAGTGCCTGGCATATAGTAGACTGATCGTGACTGATAATGAGAACTGTGTGTCCTCAATCAAATTGGGAACTAAGTCCTCGAGGGTAGGGAGTACTTCGTTCCAAACAAGCTGGGGACTCCCAGAGGGCTGGGACCTTGTCCGCTTTTTTCCAGTCTGCTCCTTTCCCATTTTCTCCTTGGACCGGAGTACAGTCCATGGTGCTGAATGAGAAAACATACTTTGCTCCTCTGCCTTCCTCGGTTCTTTCCGGGCCGGCATCCCAGCTCTGACCAGGAGCCTAGTGTTTCCCTTAGAACCCGAGGCCAGAGAGCCGGGAGTGGGAGGTGGAGATGGGACCCGCATTCAGTGCCTTCCCCCGCCCCCACCACTGCCTCCTTTCAATTTGGAGTCGAAGGTCCCGCGGGAGCTCGGGCGCCCTCCTTCCCCCTCCTTTGCACCATCTCTCTGCCGTCTTCCACGTGGACAGCAGATTTTTAATTAAAGTGGAAAAAGGCTTGAAAATATATTCGCATTTAATCATCTTGACGACCTTTTTGCTTAAGAGTTTCCAGCTGAGGGGGTGGGGAGAGGGTCGTGGGGACAGAGGATGGGGGGAGGAGGACGGCGGCGAACGCAGCAGCATCTACACCTCCCTCCCGAGTCCGCCGGTTGCCTCGGCAGTCTTGTATGAATAATGGAACAGGAACCAAGCAGCGGGCTAGTACTGCTTGCGCCAACTCAGCGCTTTTGCTGCCTCCCTCCTCCTGCTCCGGGAGGGACCTGGCTTTCTCGCACCCCCTCCCTCCCCTAGGACCCTCTTTCCCTCTCCAGCCACCTGCCACCCCCTGCTTGAGGCGGACTCCGGGTCTAGGCCCCTTCTCTTGCCCTTAGGGAGCTCAACCGAGGAGCCTGGGTCACAAGGTCATTCGAGGGTGGCTCTGGTTGCCCTTTGGGTCCAGCCCTCTGCCCGAGGCGACCAAGGCCACCTTCCTTCCCCGCCCCACCTCTTTCCACTCCAGATCTCATCCACCTTTCTTCAGGACCTCATGGTTAGGATTCTTCCACCTCTCCAGCAAACTTATCTTCTGTTAGAACCTCCATCTTTACGAAAATCATTCTTCCTTACTAGGGCTTTCCTTCTCCCCACCCCCAACGTTCTCAGACAAACAGGTCCCCACAGTCAAGCTTGTCCCTACCTTCCCAGTTCTGTTCCATCCTCTCCTCCAGGAAGTCTTTCCCAGAGCATTTGCCTTGGCCCAGCTCCTTCCATTTCCTACCCTCCCCATCACCCCCCCTCCCCCCACCATATAAAGCACACACACCACTTATGTTTAGAGGTCTGCCCACCTGGAGAATCTACTTTTCTCTCTGTGCCTATATACTGTTTCCCCCATTAAATTGGGAGCTCCCTGGGGTTAGGCACTGTGTTTCCTCTTTCCCGGACATCTCCAGACTATTAGGCAGAAGAGAGCTAGGTCTTTATCTTAAGGTTGGGTTGGCTGACCTTAGTTCCTTCAGAATAGGAACAGACTCAGATCATTATACTTGACCCCACTTTCCATAAGAATCCAAGAAGAACTAAGTTCATTATTTAAATGCTCTCCTCTCCTCCCCCAGATATTCCCGTGGGAACTCCAGCATGATACAGCTTCTCTGTAACTGGTTCTTATCATGGTGAGGGAGGATGTAGGGCCATGGCCCTGAGACTGGCTTCTCATCTGGTGGGGCACCTCTTCCTTCACCCTCCTTTCTGTTGGAGTGCAATTAAATGTCGCCCGTTATAGTCTGCCTTGTTTGCATTTAATGTCTTTAGCCTTCAGCCCTTTAGTCTTTAATGTCTCTTTCAAAGCTGAGAAGGAAGAAAAAACTTGGGAAGCAGACACAGGGAGCCAAACTGACCCATCGAAACTCTAGCTCAGTTCAGCAGAGAATGTCAAGGAAAGACTTCTGGAGGAGAGATGTATGGAACAGAGATGAGAAAGAGAAGAGGGGCAGGGCTGGATAAAGAGGAGGCAGGATGGATGGGATCTAATGGGTGGAATATACAAATGTCACTCAAAAGGTTCCTCTGTCCCCTAAACATTTCCCTCCTTGTAGCCATGGTACCTAAAGCTGTGACTTCAGGCATTAGGACTTCGTTCTCTGGATGAAGCATTGTCTTTTCCAGATTTATGTGTAGAGTGCCACTTCATAGTTGTTTGTCCTTTGTTTTTGGAAGAGGACCAATGACATCACAGGGTAATGTCTTGACTTGTTCATGAATTGGATTTAAGTGAGGCAGAGTTGCACAGTCTTCAGCCTCAGTCTCTCTTCCAGAGTCACTGAAGTCCAATAACAGGACAAAAGTCAGGATGACTTGATGGCCCAGGATTCAGTGGATGACCTTGGAGTCTTCCATGCCTGACCAAACTCTAAGGGCTCCACAGCACACAGCTATTGGAACAAATTGTTCTCATCTGCCCGTTACCCTTGAGGGAAAGTCTGCACATGCTTGGGGTAGATACACTCTAACTCACCAAAGGATTTGAAGTTATCCTCAACCTGATTTGGCCTGCCTGCTGAGATGATTTACCCAGATGTGGCCACTGTGCATACCATAGCTTCTTGGAGCCACAGGTGAGAGTTGGGTGAAGACAGGTACCAAAGATGGATTCACAGCACTGAAAAGAGCTCAGCAAGCCCTCACACCAAAGGTGCTAGTCCTCTTTGAACACCTATAGACCCCAGGTACATACTAAGTCCTAAGTAAATGCTCGTTGACTAAAATGCCAGCGTCAAGTAGTTGACATCCATAATGGATATGAAAATTATCAGAAGCCTTCCTCATTTGAAAGAGGGATAAGGGAAATATGTGGGCCTGGGAGCGTGTGGGTAGGGGGGTAAGGAAAGAAGTCTGGAAGACAAATTTGATCTCCCCCACCATTTTGCACAGGGCAGCAGGAGTTAGGAGTGGGGAATGGCCTTGGCAAAAGTTATGAGGTAGGAGGTGGCAAGGTATGGTTGCAGGGCATAGGCTGTAAAGGCCCAGATGATGGGGAAGATGGGTTTGCTGTAGGGACCTTTGTAGGAAAGTGCAAGAAGGCTGTTTCTATCAGAATAAGGAAGGGGGGTAGGGATGGGGGAAATGGAGGCTAGGAGAACCCTGGAATGACTTTGATTCTAAAGTTAATACACTTTGACTAGAGAATTGATCTCATTTCTCTTTAGGATCAGACCATTATGACTCTAGAATCCTTCCTTCCCCCACCCTTTCCATCCCTACTGCCCTCCCAAGTTTCCTACTGGCATAGGAGGAAGGAACTGCCGACAAGGTTATCATCACTTCACTTATCAAAGTCAACAGAGGCAGCTCTTAATGGACAACAGCAAGTTTTCCTTACCTTGCCTGGCTCCTGGCCTAGGCGTAGATGGGATACAGCTGGGCTAAGGAATCTGAAGAGGCACGTGAATTTCTCTCAGAAATTGCTGCTTCTAGAGGTCCCTCCCCTTTCCCTGAAGGGAGCCAAGAAAAAAACATTTGGGATTGAGGGTGAAGAGGAAGTGGAGGGCTTAATGAGAATGAACATCAGTTCTTAGGTCCTTCTACAGACTGAAGGCAGAGCTGGGCCAGGAATGGGCATGGTAGGTGGTTCCAGAAAGACACTTTTTGAATTTTTTTAGATAAATACTGTACACATTTTTAATACCAAAAATTTCCCCTCTGTTTAGCACCTGAGCTAGTGGTAATAATGTTCTTAGGCTAGAAAAACAGTCAAGGGTATTGAGTACAAGAGATGTTAGACTGGAGAAACTTCAGGAGGGCCTTAAACATGAATCTGGAGGGACTCAGAAAATGAATCAAATAGGTCTGAATGCCTTTTATTCTCAGAGGGTAATGTCAGGAATGGGGACAAGTAGAGATGGTGCTATGAGCTGGAGGAATGGGTGAATTCTGGAAAGCAGAAGCAGAAAATCCTTCTTCTCTGGAATTTGATTCACAAGTGACTTGTTTTGGAACGATGCATTTTTGATGTTCATGAGGACTGTATTCTTATGAATTCTGCTTTCTGGCCATTTAACCAACCAATAAGGTAGAAAAGCCAGGGCTTGGACGTGAGGCCTTTTGAGTTTGAGGGAGAATGATAAACTCTTTGGTCTAGGGAGAATCCCTCTTCTAGCCTCCCTTGCATCATCCCTCAAAAAGTTTCCCTCCCTCTACTGCTATGGTCCACAGAATTGCAAAATAATGAATCTGGGAGAAGCTATAGAGATCATCTAATCTAGTTTAATAGTGGCACCTAGGTGGCACAGTGGATAGAGTGCTGGGCCTGAAGTCAGGTAATCTTATCTTCCTGAGTTCAAAATCCATCCTCAGACACTTACTAGCTGTGTGACCCTGGGCAAGTCGCTTAATCCTGTTTACCCCCATTTCCTCATCTGGAAAGTGAATTAGTGAAGGAAATGGCAAACCTTTCCAATATCTTTACCAAGAAAATGGGGTCATGAGGAAGAGTCAGACCCAAATGAAATGACTGAAAAACAACAGCAGCCTAACATTCTCATTTTACAGATGCCAAAACTAAAGTCCTGAGAAGTTAAATGACTATTAAAATCACACAGCTTGCAAGCATGATGTACAGAGACAAGGTTCGAATTTAGGTCTTCCAAGACTGATTCCAAATCCTTTGTTTATTTACTTCTTTCTAGCCAATCTGGGAAAAGACAGGGTAGGGCACAAGACCAAGAGAGGAGTGGGCCATGAGGCTAGGCACAGATTCTAAAATGAAGGAGTCTCAGGAAGCCCTCTCCTGAGTGGCATTGAGCAATCTGAACACTTGGGACCATAATATTTTTCAGATGAAAGGATGAAAGGGAAGGAAAACTTCCTTTCAGACCTTCCCATAGGGCCTAAAAGAAAGAGGATCCTAAGTGAGGAAATGGAATAAAACATATCCAAGAGAGAATCCAGGATAATTATTGACATTAGTGCTATTATTATTGACTGAACCATGTAAGTGATCCCATCAATGGTACTTTCAGTCAATAATGATGGTGATCTGAATCAGCAAAGATCTTCACCTTTATTCACCCTTATTATTAATACTATGAATGTTGCAATTCAAATCATCAGTAGTTTAGACTTTGATAGATCAGCCTCCCTGCTACAGATGGACTCTCCAGTGGTACACATCACAAGCCATCCACACACCTTCACATTCTGGGCTACTCTTATCCATGTCATTCCATAAATATGCTGGGGAGGATCTACCCAAATCATTGAGGCCGCTCCACTAGGTGAGTGGTTCTCAAATATTTTTATTTATGACAGAGCATTCTTTTACCTGAGGAATAGAGGGTCACTCAGCATGAACAATGCATGGGGATGGGCGTGTAGGGGCCATCCGATGGAGCATACACTCAGTTCCCTGGACAACTTTCAGGGACACATTTAGCATAATACGAGGGACTTCAAAATTTTCAAGTTATGCCCTTACTGGCAGCTAAGTTGGAAGAGCCCCTAGTTTCGTAGACCTCAAAAAGGGAGTGACTTCACCCAGTCTCTCTTCCCTTCAGCTTCTCCATGGAGGGTTGGTGGAAGGTGCTGCAACCAGGCAGCCTAATGCAACTAAAGTACATGTCCTGCCTAGTGGACAGAGTGCTGGACTTGGAGTCAGGAAGCTACAGGTTCATCCACCTCAGCTGATTATTATCTGGGGGACCCTGGGCAAATTAGTTAGCATCTTCTAGCCTCAGTCTTCTCATCTAGAAATTGGGGAAAATAATAGCACCTACCTCATGGAACTGTTGTGAAGATCAAATGAAATAACAAGTTCTTTGCAAATCTTAAAATGTTATATAAATTATCATCAGTATTGTTATTGTCATTGTGTGCTTGAGTTTTGGGCAGTTTCTTCTGTTTTGTTACTTCCTCAGTATAGGTGGGTAATAGGGCAGCTAGATGGTATGGTGAATAAAGTTTCAGGCCTGGAATCAGGAAGACTTTAGTTCAAATCTAACCTCAGACACTAACTGTGTGATGTTGGGCAAGTCACATAATCCTAGTTGCCTCAGTTTCCTCATCTGTAAAATGAACTGGAGAAAGAAATGGCAAACTACTCCAGTATCTTTGCCCAGAAAACCCCAAATGAGGTCATGAAGAGTCAGAAACAATTGAAATGGCTCAACAACAATAGTAACAAGCATGGGTGACTGAGAAGTAATGCCAAAATATGAATGTCTCCAGTCTTGTGAGTCTGAGAGGTCTAGAGATCCGGGGTCCTTAGTTATACTTTGGAAGGATCCTTAGATACCACTCTAGTACTTGCTGGCAGTGGGATGGTGAATCTAACCTCTGGACAGGCTTGCCAGAAGAAACGGGACTGGAAGGAATTATTTGGACAGTTGAGAAGTGGAGGTGAAACTTGAAATGCCAATTGGACAGCCATGTATACTGCTTTATTTTTTGATGGTTTTAAGTCTGTCAGTTATTACTCAGTTATCACTGTTGATTAAATCTTCATTCATGAGTACTTGTCTCTTGTGGTAAGTCTTTCTTTAGTGCTGAGGAAATAAATAGCAATTCACATTAGACATTGAGTACCTTTCTACTCCCCTCCCCAAAGTTTAGGAAGGCCCTGGGCTTTAGGTAATCATCCCCAGAGTTTTTGGATGGGACTGTAAAGAACCAAAGAGTGGGAGCAAAAAGGCCTGACCTCTCTCTTTAGGGGCCAGGCTTTCTCATGACTGAACATGGTCCAGAACCGAGAGGCATCCCTTAGTGGAGAGGGAGAGTGCCTCAATTTCCCTGGGCTTAGTAGCAGTTTTCATTATGTTAGCAATAAGAACACCTCATGTTTCACAGAACACTTAGTAAAGCCACAGTATCCTTTTGAGAACCATACCCCTAAATTTCAGCAATGCTTAGACTGTCCCACTGTTATATTCTCCCTTTCCCTGTATAACAAGTTCATTTCTTTTTCTGAGCATACATTTCCTAGATGATATTTTTATGCCATTTCTTACAAATGAGGAGTCATTGGCTATCTGCTATACCCTGCTTAAGTATATCATGTATCTTTCCATTGTCTTTCAATAGCCCACGATTTTGATTCTTCTGAGATTATGGTATTTGACCATATGGTATTTTGACCCAGTATGGGCAGAAGAATGTTGGTATTTTAAAAAAAAAAAAAAAGGTTTTTAATGTTAGGGAGTAGCTGGGGATCTCACTATGCTACCTCATGCCCTATCACCACTTGTACCTTGACAAACCACAAAACAGGGTTATTTCCACCATCTACCTCTTCACTCCTTTTCATATGCTGTTGAATGGCACTAAAGTCATAAGACTGTGCAGACTGGACAAATTTATGTTATCTAACCTCAGCTGGGCCCTCACTGCAGCAAAGTAACCTTTCTACTTCCTCCAATCCCACTCCTCTCAACAGGGATTATAAACCTTCTCTTCTCTCCTCATGCCTCCCATAGAGGTAACTGGTAATACAGTGGATCCCAGAGTCAAGAAGAACTGGATTAAAATCTGGCCTTAGACACTTACTAGCTGTGTGACTCAGGGCAAGTCACTTAATGTCTGTTTGCCTCGGTTTCCTCAACTGTAAAGTGGGGATAATAAGCACCTACCTTACAGGGTTGTTGTGAGAGTCAAATTATGTATATGTATATTGTAGCAGCAAGCACCCCAATATCCCCAGGGTGGCTGCCAACACAGGTTCTTAGATCTGCTTTTCAAAAGGAAGGCAACTCAAAATGGGTTAACAAGCTTACTTTAATCAATCAAACATATATCATTTACCTAGTTCAGGGGGAAAAGGTCAGCACCCTGAACTTCAGAGTATACAGACAGATCAAACAGACAGGCTTCCAAACTGTCCAACCATTTTCAATATCAAAATCACAGTTACCAGAGAGGGAAGCATCAATGTCTGGGTTTTCAAAGCCGGGGGGCTCTCAACAGCTGCCCAGAGTCTCATCTGGTCAAATCACACAACACTTCTCAAAGTGAGCCCCAAAGCAAAGCCTCCCATCAGGGTTTATGTAGTCTTCTCCTGGCTCAGAGAGTGTAACCACCCTCTTGACCCACTGCCCAATCACACAGCATCAAGGTGTGGTCATTCCTGAAAACCAAGCCTCCTACCACAGGCTCCATGTGACCACATCCAGCCTATTAGGGGGCAGAGTATACTTTCAAATTGAAGAAGGTTCTCAGAGTCACTTAAGTCAATCAAAGTCTCTTAAGCCAATCAAAGGGCCTAGGGGCAGGGAAGATCTTCAAATCTGCATTTCCATTACATATATATACATATATGTATATATTAAATCACATTATATTATATTATGTTATATTTATGTTATAATACGTTACATTACATTACATTATATATATATATTTGCATATACACACACATATATGTACTTAGTACAATGTCTGGTACATAGCAAGCACTATCTAAATGCTTATTACTTGCCCTCTTTCCCATGCCACCTCTCCATATATCCTTTCACCTATGGACCTTGATTTATACTTTATTGAGAAAATTAGCTGCTAGTTTCATTTTCTCACATTGCCACCATCACCCATTCTCTCCTCTTTTTCTCCATTCTCTGATGAAGAGACACCTTTATCCTCACCATGGTTAACTTCTCCGTATGTAGCCTTGATCCCATCCCCTCTTATCTTTTTTAGCACTTTTCCTCCACAATCATCACTCATCTCTAACATTCAGTCTTTCCTATCTGCTGATTTCCTTCTTGCTGCCTACAGACATGCCCAAGTCTCTATCTTAAAAAACAAAACAAAACAAAAAAACTGACCAGCTTCCCCCCAGCCTCTCACTTGCCCCTTTCATATCCTCAAGCTCTTTCCTATCTCCCCTCCCCTTCACAGCCAAGCTTCTAGAAAAAGGCCTGCTCTCATCCCTCCACTTCCTTTCTTCTCATTCACTTTTCAGCCCCTTAGATTCTGACTTCCAATCTCATCACCCAACTGAAACTATTTTCCAAAAAGTAATAATGATCTTTTAATTGACTAATCTTTCAACCTTTTTTTTCTTTCTCATCTTTCAATTTTTTGAAATTGTTTACCATCTTCTCTCCTGTATACTCCTTTCAGGGTTTTCTTGACAGTATTTACTTCCTACAAATCTGACTGTTCAGTCTCATTCTCCTTTGCTGGCTCATCAATGTCATGTCCACTAACCCCCAAACTCTGGGCTGTACCCCCTTTTCTCTTCTCTCTACACTCTCTCAGTGTGGATTCAGCTCATATGGATTCAATTATCATGATCTCTCTATAGATTCATTTGTCCAGCCCTAGCCTTTCTCCTGTGTCCTATTTCCATATCATCTACTTCCCATTGGATATTATAAACTGGACATAATGCATCTCAAATTCATCATGTTCAAAACAGCATTCATTATTCTTACCCCCACAAACCTACCCCTTTTTCAAATTTCCTATTTATGTGGAGAGCACCACTATTTTCCCACTATCCCAAGTCTGAAACCTTGGAATCACCCTCAACTTCTTACTCTCTCACTTCTCATATTCAACCAATTGTCAAATCTGGTCCATTTTATCTTGACAAAATCCCTTGAATCCATCCCCTTCTCCTATTTGCACAGTGAAGGCACTCATCACCTCTCTCCTAGACTACTGCAATATACTCCTAATTGGTTTCTCTGACTCAAGACTCTATGGATTCCAACTCATTTCTTGATGTCTTCTCAATTGCCCCCTCCCTTTTTTGGCGTTAGTACAATAGGGTCTCTTTAATCATTCAGTTTCTTTCTTCCGCATACCTTGAAAACTGACCCCCTAGTGATCTAAAAATTATATTCCCCTAATGTATATTTCTTCTGTATGAATATGATTTGGCCCAGCTGCTCTTCCCATCTTCATTAGTGACATTTTCACTTCCTTGTGGAATAGAGCCAATTAATAACATAGTCTGCTTAATAGACTTCGGAGGCTAGAGAAGCAGCATTGTCCAATGACCCCATTTTATGAATGGGGAAAGTTAGGTCCAGTGAGACAAAGCTACACATCTAGTAAGTGACAGTGTCAATCCAAGTTTTGGAACTCCCAGTCCAGTTCTCAGATCTTAGAGTCCAAATTCAGTCGTTCAATTGCCATCAAAACTAAACAATATTTGCTAGAGAGATGCTGGCAAATATGTTCCATATTTGGGGGGCGTTAGAACCCATGCCCAGGATACAGGAAGTTAATGGGATTCAAATCACAGACAATGATGCTGGGAGTGCTTGGAAGGAAAGAACAGATCGTAATGGGATTGGAATAGTCTGGGAAGGCTACCTGGAGAAGGAAAGTGGAGAATCTGAGCTAGGTCTAGAAATGATGAAACCATGAAAATACTAAAACCAGATATCCCTTTTCTACTGTAACTTACTACCTTTGGATAAACCTATCTGTATCACTGAATACTTCCTTTTACCATAATTTCTACTTTGATGCTTTAGCATGGGTAGATGTGACCCTGGATCTTCATAAAGCTGTGCTAGTGGACCATAAACTGATGGCAAGTCCAAAAGGCTGGTATAAGACCAGTGATAGCTTGCTGTCAATGGACCAGCCCAGTCAAATATTCATCACCAAAAGTCACCTTCCATGGGATGTAATTTTATTGCATGAGGCAGTCTTGAAACCATCTTCCAAGGTGTGGATAAGTTGTGATCTGTAAAAGTGGAAGAAGATCCCACACTCATGAAATCACAGATCCTCAGAGTATTGAGCTATGTTACTCCAACAAAAATTTAGGGATTAAATTAAATTTACCTCTCCTGTTGGACTAGGAGCTCCTTAAACAAATGGGCAATAAAATAAGTAAAGGGCCAATACAAACAAACTTGGTTCAAATCTGAGCACTGGACTGGTATTGCTAAAATCTAGATTCTCATCTGACCTTGTATTCCTGGGTCTCTGTCGTCGGATCCTTTCCTGGGGCCTTCCGGACGCCACGTGGCGGGGAGCACCGAGCAGAACAAAGCACACTTACACAGCAACTCAGGGGGCAACTCCAACTTTATTTCCTGCTCTTCTACATATATAGCCTATCCTACGCAAGCACTTTCCATTTTGGCTCTTGGCCAATTACAACACCTTTTGCCTTTTAAGGTCAAGCACACCTTAACCCTGGGACTCTTATCTCTCGATTTCTACCTGGAGCAAGGATATTCCTTGTGGACCCGGATGTACCTCACTCCTTAGAACAAGGCGTGGTCAGTTGGGGGCCTAGCAGTCCCTCAAGTGCCTAGAGGGTTAATGGGGCGAGAGGCCTTGCCATCATCGCCTAAGCCCGGAGGCAGTGCCGTCACAGGTCCAGGGACCTCTCAAGGGCACTGAGGTAAATCCGCGTTGGCTCTCCCACAGGTCTCAGTTTCCTCATTAAATTTCCTCATAATATTAAGACCTTGGATTAAATAATGCCTAAGATCCCTTTCCAACTCTCAAAGTCTATGAGTAATTTCCACTAAGAGAGAATTTCACTAACATGGATTATAACCCGTTAATAACTTATAGTATTAGTTGCCTGAGATTCTTAGAACTTAAATGATTTGTCCAAGGTCACAAAGATAATAATTCTCAGAGGCAGGATTTGAACTCACATCTTCATTTTGAGTCTAGCACTCTGCTATGGCGAGCTATTTTTACTATATCAAACTCTTAATAATAATAATTATCTGTAAAAATTACATTACTGTTTAAGTTACCAGTGCTATCAAAACTATTGATAATATATTACCATCCACAGGGCTGTAATTAACAATAAACAATCTTTCAGTAGAACATATTAAGATTATATTCAGTTATACATGGCCCTCTCCATGACTCCATTGGAAATGCCTTTGAGGAATAGAGGTTTGCTAGACTGCCTCTAACTACTTGTGTGATCTTCGGTCCTTGAATTCCATTTTCTCATCATGGGAAGACTTCCCCTGGCAGAGTGGGCCAATGAGAACAATTTGTTCCAATCACCATGAAGATGGCTGAAGAAGGCACTGTGGAGCACTTAGAACTTGGTCAGACATTGAAGATACCAAGGTCGTCCATTGCATCCCTTGGCTATCAAGTCATCCTGATTTTTGTCTTGCCACTTGACTTCAATGACTCTGGAAGAGAGAGTGAGGCTGATGATTTTGTGCAACTCTGCTTCACTTAGACCCAATTCACTAGTAAGTCAAGACATCACCCCATGATGTCACTGTTCCTCTTTGAAAATGAAGAATGAACAACAACATCATAGGCCCTCATCTATAAAATTAAGATGTTGGACCTCCAAGGTCCCTCCTAGCTTTAAATCCATGATTCTGTGCTCTTAGGCAAAGCAGTAACATGTGGTAATAATTGTTATTATGTCATGTTATATTATTATGTTATTAATTAGTACACGTTATTTCTTTCTATGAACTCTGCACTTAATCTCTACTTACCTACTTGCTGTTTCACACAGAGGATACTTCATCTCCCATCTCCATGCCTTTGCATCTGCTACACCCCATTTCTAGAATGCACTTCTTCTTCATCTCCACCTCTTGGAGTCCCTGGTCACCTTCAAGATTTAGCTCAAGTGCCACTATCTACATAAAGCTTTTCCTAACCCTGCCCCTAGCTGCTATGACCCTCTCTTTCTAAACCATCTTGTATTCATTCTATATATACATATAGAATTCTATATATTTATATATAGAATATATTTTTATATATAGAATATGTAGAATTTATATATAGAATATACATATAGAATTCTATATATCTATAGAATTCTATACATTCATTCTACATATACATATAGAGAGAGTATCTTCCCCTTTAGCAGGTAAGCTCCTTGAAAGCAGGAATTCTTTCACTCTCGTCTTTGTATCATCAGTGCTGAGTAAAGTTCCTGACGCTGCAAAAGCAGGGTCAGAAGGACTGAGCTAAGGAAGCTGGGTGGGAGTGGGAGGGAGGTACCACCAGGCTCCCAAGGGTGGTCTTGTAGGCATTTAATAAGTACTTGCTGATTATGAAAGTCAGTATTAAAATAAATGTTTAAATTAAATTAATTAATTAAAATCACTACCATTGATGCCACTGTTGATAGTAGCTGTTGGGTCAGTATAAATGTGGTACTCCCACACCATGGCACAGTGAATAGAGTGTAGGCCCTGGAGTCAGGAACCTGAGTTCAAATTCAGCATCAGATACTTACTAGCTGTGTGACCCTGGGCAAGTCACTTAACCCTGTTTGCCTCAGTTTCCTTATCTGTAAAATGAGCTAGAGAAGGAAATGGTAAATCAGTCCAGTATCCTCACAAAGTCAGACATAACTAATCAACTAAACAAAAACAACATTCCCTACACTCCATAATTTCCCATATACTCCATCCACTGAGAGGAACAGCATACTCATAAGTGTAATATAAGGGGGAACTGTCTCTATTTGCTGCTTCTGTTGGAAATAAGGGGGAAGGAGTAGAATTTTCCTCCCCTTTTGCAAACCCATGAAGGGCTTCCTTAAGAAGGTTTACACTATTCTATCATCCAACTTTTGGCTCAGAGAATCAAGGCCATTAGTAAATGACATATTTATTTTGGGGGAAAAATGATAAACAGAAAAAGTTTAATCCTCCCATCAATAAATTTGGTGCTTGTAATAGCCAATGAAACCAATTCTTGTTTCCACTGATCTTTCCCCAGTGGTTCTGAGTTCCTTTCAGCATGTGACAATGGGCTTAGAGTCAGAAAGATGGGTTCAAACTGTGCTTCTGACACATGTTGTGTGGCCGTAAGTCTCAGTTTTACTCATCTAAAAAGTGGGAATAATTATGCCTGTAGTACCTACCTCAAGCAAAGGCTGGGTAAGATTACTGATGACATTTTGTGTAGGCATAAACTGAAATGGAAGCATGGGATGGAGATCACCAGAAGAGGGTGGTGATTCTTTTAGAATCTCTTTAAGAGATTCTCTTTAAGAAGCCAACACTAGTCCCACAAGTAATAAGCTAGCAAGGTAACAAGTGTCAAAGGCACAAAGGAGCCAAGACTTCTCCTGTCCTTTGGGACCCCTTAGCCTAGGAGCCAAATGACAGGGCATGTGAGTGGTATTAGCTGTGCAACCTCTGGCAAGTTGCTTTGCCTCTCTGGGTCTCAGCTTCATCCTCTGTAAAATAATCAGACAAGGTCCCATCCAGCTCTTAGATTTTAGGTTCTGTGAGTCACTGGTGAGGAGCTGGTCCTCATGTTGTCCTACCGGTTCCCTAGCTTGGCCCTACCTTTATCACAAGGGCTTCGATAGGCAAGAGGAGAGGAGCCTCAATGCCTGTTGAAGTCCTGGGATGAGGCTGGTGTAGCTCAGGGGTGTAAATGCCTGCTGGGTTATTCCTGGCCCTCACCTGTGTGTTACTAGATGTGTATGGTTTGAGGGAGGAACAAAGGCAATGTCTGATTGGTAGCCTTCCTGAACCGACCCAGCTCTGAGCAAAGACAATTCAGTTGATCATTGGGGTGGACTCCATCTCTACCCATTTCTCTCCCTCAGAATTCAGATGACCTACTTCACCGTGGAAGGGAGACTGAGGAAGGGAAGGCAAGAGAGTTCCACTTGCCCTCTTCCAGAAAGGTCTTTGCATAGAGAGAGAACTGAGCTTTTGCCTGGGCCAGGAGGGTAGATAAGTGACTGCCCAGGAGGAGGGAGGAAAGAACTGGGTTGTAGGGGGGGGGGGGGGACTGTAATCATAGGTGGGGAGAGAGCAACAACAACAACAAAAATAAACAGAAAAGAGGTGGAAAACATCAGGTTGAGGATAGGCAGAGAGAGGAAAGGGGATAGAGGGATTATAGAGAAGTAGAGACTGAGATACTAAACAAGAGGAGAGAAAAGAGGATTGTCAGAGGAGACCAGGAGACAGAGCTGAGGCCAAGGGATGCAGGCTGGGGGGTGGGGGGGTGGGGAGAGAGAGAGAGAGAGAGAGAGAGAGAGAGAGAGAGAGAGAGAGAGAGAGAGAGAGAGAGGAAGGAGACCCTGAAAACACAGCAGAGGTTAGTGAATAGGGAGACAAGCTCTGGACAGGGATGGCTTGCAGAGGGCTGGGGTGGGAGTGGGAGGTGGGGAGGGTGATGGAGGAGCGGTTCTGCTTTATGGCCCGCTCCCCCCTGCACCCTCCCCTCCACACTCCAGGCAGCCCGGTTGAGGGGTGGTGGGGCGGGGCAGCCGCGGTTCCGGACGGGTGGGCGGTATGGGCGGGGAGGGGGGGCGGGGCCGTAGCCCTGGCTCTCCAGAGTACCTCCTGCCAGCAGCCAGAGGGAGCGGAGCCTCGGCTGGCTCCTGGCGAGTGCAGAAGCAGGACCAGAAGGACTGAGCTAAGGAAGCTGGGTAGGGGCGGGAGGGAGGTGCCACCAGGCACCCAAGGGTGGTCTTGTCCACCTACCCAGCCATGGAAGGGCTGTGCCGCTTGCTGCTGCTGCTGCTCTTGGGGGTGAGTTCAAATGGGAGTTGTCCTCTCTTCGAACGCACTGGGGCTGGAAGGGCGAGCAGAGCCCTCGGAGACTAGAGAGGCGGACGCTCGGAGAGGGAACTTGAATCCCAGGGCCACTGTGCGTTGGAATAGAGTGGGAGGGACTCGGACCGACCCCTGGGTCTTTCCGAGGAACCTTGGAAGAACCTTGGTGGCAGAAAGGACTGAGATGCCTGTCTCTGAGAGAAGCGCGTGTCTGGGGGGAAGTGGCAACTCAGATGCCTGGGTCCCCCGGAAGCGGAGGGAGGTGTTGAGATGCCCCTAGTCAAGAAGGGGACTCGGGCGCTTTGGTCCCCGGAGTGGGGTCATGAAGGGGGGGAGATAGGAGAGATGCTCAGACTTCTTGGTCCCTGGAAGGGGTAGGTTGGCTAAGGTAGAGGGTATTCCGACGCCAAGATCCCCGAGAGGAGCTTCGGGTGGACCAACGAGGGAAAGAGAGTGGTGGGGAAGGAGATGGGGTGGGTGGGGTAACTGGTAGTCGGGACAGACAGAATGGGGGAGCAGACTCCAGCGATAAGCTCCAATAGAGACAGTGGGGAATGGGAAACGGGAACCAGGAACGGGGGGCTGAGGGCAGGCAGAAGGTATGGAGGGTGGGACATCGGACAATAGGGACAGGGCAGGACAATGAGGGGAGGGGAGGGGGATGCGCTAGTGAACCAAGCCGGATGGCAGCAGAGAAGGGGCGTTGGAGGCGCAGATGAGCAAGAGGGTTCATGAAAAGAGTGATGGAGCAGGGGCAGGCAAGGAGGAAAGGAAAGCCGAAAAGTGGGAGCGGAGAACAGAGAAGGAGCTAAAGGAGCCATGAAATGGGTCGGACCAGAGGTCTGAAGAACACGCCAAAGACTAAAAGCATGGAGCTATTCAGGACGCTTTTCCTCTATGACTTACCTAGCCCGGTGAGTGCAGATGGAGAGGCGCTTGTTGTAGGGCAGTGGGTTCTCCATTCTCTTAGGGCATCACCGGTTTCTCTTCTCTAAATCCTCCCAACTCTCTTCTCCCATTCCCATCCGGCCAGGGCTTCCCAGAACCCTCTAGCACCCCACCCACCACCCCTTTCCAGTCAGCGGAGTAGTAGCCCCCACGAGTTGGCTTTAAGCAGAAAGGGAGCGGGGGATTCCTTGGTATTTTGTCCGGGTCCCCAGTAAAGGATAGAGAGAGTGGATTGACCGACGCACCAAATAAGGTGGGCTCCCTGGGGAATGCCGGCTGTCTGGCTCCCGGGCCTCCCGGAAAGCCAACGGCCAAGAGAGGGCGCTCTGGGGAGGGGGAAAATGGGCAGCGACAGCCGCGGCAGTCCAGTCTCGTCGCATCCCATCCCATCTATTCCCTAAAAATGAGTCCTCCTCGCGTCCAGTCTCCAGATCTTACAACCTTGTCCCGCACGCTTCTTTCCCATGCTCCACTTTCCCCTAACCGCGTCTGCTACCTGGTGCGGGAAAGAGTTAGCTGTCTCAAGATTCTGCTTTACGCCCAATCTTGGGAGTTGGGGTCGAGAGGAGGGGAAGGCTTGGCATTAGCCGGGAGAAACCCCGGTCCCCGGGGGACAGAAAAGAGAAACCGGGAGAGAGCCAGAAGGGAGGGAAGACAGACTGGGCTGACGCCTGGGTTGCTATGTCCGAGGCGTTCTCTCCAAGAATAGAGAAATAGGACCCAGAAACGTCTGACTTCTGAGAAGCTAGCGAGGGACTGGTGGTGGGGTGAGGTGTCAGGATCTCCTGGATCCCTCTCTTGCTGAGTCATGGGGAGAGCTGGCTCAGGTGAAGGGCAGAGAGTGTTCCCCACAGAGGGGGCCACAGGCCAGCAGTAATTGGGAGAGCTCTATGGAGCAGGACAGTCAGATTAGTTTCCATTTCTAGGTGTCAACCCTAAATCAGGCTCTGATAGCTCTAAATCGGGCGCAGGGGCGGAGAGGAAGGCAGGTGAGGGTTTCTTCTCAGTCTCTACAAGAAAGCACCTTCAAACCGCCTGGTCCCCAAACTACACTACCGGGTTTACCTTCTTGCAAAATTTACCCTATGGGGTGGGTGTGGCCAAATCTCGGAAGGCTTTGAATGCTCGAGGTGGTGACTGAGACCACATTTTCCCTGGGGCCTCCCAAAGCACTTTGTTTTGTACATTCAGCTGGCATTGATCTTAAGGCTGAAGTGCCTGGAAAGGGGGGGGAGGGAGCACGTCGTTTGAGGGGTGGTAAGTGTAATTGGGGAGACTGAGGAATGACACCCTGGAGAATGCCCAGCTCTGGCCAAGGTGTGGGGCTGAGGTAGGATCAGGGCTGAACTTACCATCAGGCACTCTTAATGACTCCTCCTTCCTTGGCTATCTAGCTGCAGACTTTTAACCAGAAATGAAGTTCTTAAGCTTTTTTGGGTGTGTTATGGATGCTTTTCACAGTCTGGTGAAGCCTATGGACCCCTTCTCAGAATCATATTCTCAAGAAACTTATGGAAATGCTAAATTTCAGTTGGAAATTGCTGATATAAAGATATGTTTTTTCCTCATCCAAGTTCATGACTACTCCCCTGGATATCTATCCCTAGGGGGTCCATAGACCTCAGGTTAAAAACCTCTAGTCCAGAAGATTAATAACTTACCTTGTGGTCAGGGGTCAAGAAAAATTGGGCCTATATCTCTCTCCTTTCTTGGGGGTTTATCTGGGCCTCTCTAGGTGACAGAAGTCTGGGGGAACTGGGGGGCAGAGAATAGTCCAGGAGGAGAATTTTGTGCTAGAAAAGACCAGTTATTTCCCAAATTCCTGAGACTAGAGGGGAGATATGAACCAAAGGCTAGAAGAAAAAGGCCATGTCAGATAGGTAGTTCTGAGGGTGAGGACCACATTAGTACCAGGCATAGGTAAGGATGGAGTGCTAGTTTAGTCAGGTAAGAACCAGTAATTGGGGAGGAGAAGGTTAGTGTTAGGGGCTTAGGAATCTCCATCCCCCTAACTCTGCTGGGGATGCTGCCTGGCAGAGCTCTCATGCAGTCGTGGTTTCTTCCTGAGTCCTGGCAAGAAAGTGCTGAAACCAGAGCATCCCGGGCCAGGTGGGTGGGGGAGGGAGCTAGGGTAATGGAGGCACTTTGTCATTCAGATGTCTGTAATCGGAGCTGCCTAGGAAGCTAATGCAGCCTCTAATAGGAATGGAGCTAAAGGCAGAAAATGAGCCGGACAATCAGAGAGGAGGAAGGGAACTGGCAGGGGGCCCAGCAGGGAGCAGGGGGGAATGAGTGACTTTGGCAAGATTTGGGGGTTGCCCCACCCCTTCACCTTAAGGTGGAAGAAAAAAGACCTGGGACCGTAACCTTTCCCACCATCTGCCTTCCACCCATTGGACTTTTCCATCTCTTTGAGATAAGGGGTGACTGACACTCCATCAACATCCCATTCAAATGAGCTCCCCATCCCTGGTTCCCCACTTTTAACATTGGATCCTTAGTCCCAAATCTTGATCATCCCTACATACTCCTACTAGACCCAGGCATTTGAAAGTGAATTCCATCAATTCATGAAGGTCTCAAAAATCTTCAGATCATCTCAAAAATAATAGGCTCTTAGAAGTTAGAGGAGGAAGAGATCAATCAATCCAATCTCCGCATTTTACAGAGGACAAAACAGAGGCTTGGAAAGACTCAAGGGTCACAGAAGTAGTAAGAAGGGGCAGCTAGGTGGCGCAGTGAGTAGAGCGCCGGCCCTGGAGTCAGAAGGACCTGAGTTCGGATCTGGCCTCAGACACTTAACCCACACAAACAAAAACTTAGCCGTGTGACCTTGGGCAAGTTACTTAACCCCAATTGTCCTAAAAGGGGCGGCTAGGTAGCACAGTGAGTAAGAGTGCCGGCCTCGGAGTTGGGATGACCCGAGATCAAATCCAGCCTCAGAAAATGAGCACCCACACATAAATAATGACTAGCCGTGTAACCTTGAGCAAGTTACTTAACCCCAATTGCTTAAAAAAAAAAAAGTAGTAAGAAAATTTGAACACTTAAAAAAAAAGAATCTGAAAACAGGTCCTTTGACTGCAAATTCAATGCTCTTTCCACTGTGGCATAGTGGATCCAAGGTCCAAGACTCTATCAACCTCCCTTTCCTAGCATTTATTCACTCCCTTGAAGGCCTGCTCTTTTTGTCCCACAATCCCCCACCTGAAGTCTACAAAAGCATTAGACCAGAGTGTGGTCTGGGGACCCCTAGGGGTCCCCAAAACCCTTTCAAGGGGTCTATGAGGCCAAAACTAATTTTTTATTGTTTCAATTTCTAGCACAGTAAATACAAATGGATATAACCCCATAGGCTAAAGTTCTTTAGAGGGTCCTGAATAATTTTTGAGTGTCAATAGTCTTGAGACCAAAAAGGTTGTGAATTATTGCATTAAACTGTTGAAGGGGTTCTGTAAAGCAGCTAGGTGACTCAGTGGATAGAACACTGAACATAGAGTTAGGAAGACCCAAGTTCAAATCTGGTCTCAGATACTAACTGTGAAACCCTAGGCAAGTCACATAGCTACTGTCTGCCTCAGTTTCCTCATCTATCAGATGATATTAACATTAGTACCTACCTTAAATACAGGGTTGTCATGAGGATAAAGAGAGATAACACATGTAAAATGCTTTGCAAATCTTAAATTGCTATATAACTACTAACTCTTGTTATTGTTAGAGACAGATCCCATGCCCCCAACACTGTCCCAGGCAGACATCAGTCTTCCCATACTGAAGTTGCTTATTCTTCTGTCCCATTCTCCAGGCCCACCCACCCCTCTCACTTCATGAAAATCCTTCTTGAAATCTCACCACAATCCTTCCTACTTGCAGCCTTGGCTGATTCTATCCTTGGTAGTGTTGGCCAGTCTTTTCTGCTTTAATTCATTCTTTACATCTTTGCTTTCCTTTGCAAAGTTCTGGCTCAGAGGATTTCAAGTTGGAAAGGATCTTAGATATCACCTAGTCATCTTTTTACAGATGAAGACACTGAGACCCAGAAAGTGGAAATGATTTCCCCTAGGTCACAGTGATTACAAATATACACCACAACTGAAATACAAATGCAGATCTCCTTGACTCCATCCCAAAGTTCTTTTTACCACCCCAGGGTCGAATCACAGCAAGGAAAGAATATTGGGTTGTTGGGGGAAAAGTTGTTGGGAGCCACCTGCAGCTGTGATGCTGAGGCAGGAAGCCTCCTGGATGGCAGATGTCTTCCTCCAGGACTAGGATACATCATTGCCTCCTGGGGAAGGTGCAGTGTTGGGAAGAAGGGACCCTCTTCTTGGGCCACACAGGTCCTTTACGGGCCATCTAAAGAGCAGCTGCCTCCCATGAAGCTCCAATTTGTCAATCCCCCTCACTCTTCCAGCCCTTTCCAAAGGGTTCACATTTTTTGTCTATCTTGAGACATTGGGGTAAAGTTCAAGCCAGCTGATGCAGAAGCAGTGGCATGGACAAAATGACCTTGTGACTTCTCTTTTGGTCTCACAACACCAGGACCTGAATGGGGCTAGGTAATCTATAGCCAGTGAGGTAGATTTTGAAATTTCCATAGGCTTTATGATGCTTTTAATTTTCTTTTTTTTTCAAGAGACAGAAAATTAAAAAAAAAAAAGACTTCAGCAGCCCTCCCACTCCCACCCCCAAGAGAATCTAGTGCTAAATTGTTCCTATCCCTGGCCAAAGATGCTTCGGTGGCAGGAATCTGACTCCCCTTTCCCCTGGTTACTGAGATGTTCCAAGTGTCTCTCTGTGTGTATGTGTGTGGTGAGGCGGGGGAGTTCTCTGTTCTTTGGAAATCAAAACCTTGTGAGGCAGGGTAGTCTGGTGGTTATAAGGCTATTTTACTGTCATCTCTAACAAGTACTCTCTTTATGCACGCCAGACTCTTTCCTTTTGGTTGACTTTTATTTAGGCATTATCTATGTCTTTTGACAGATGAAGGAAACTGAGACCCAGAAAGGAATTTGAAAAAACATGGATGACAGAGATAAAATTAGAATCCAGATCTGTATTCCACATGAATGAGCACACCTATTTGCATGTTCCAGTTTTCTCTTTGTGGCAAGGGGAAGGGAGGACTTCAGGAAAAGGGAGGCTGGTCTTCAAAGGCCCTACCTCCACTCCCTAATACTTCCAGGAGACCAGGGATTGAGGGGAGGATGGTTAGGAGTAGGGGAAAGTTCCCCTGATTCAAAGGAGATCTAACCTGGGAGTGAACTTGGCAGCTGGTTACAAGTGTTCTGACCTCACTCCCTCACACTTGGGGGGGGGGGGGAATCAGTGGAGGGAGGCACCCAGTGTCCCTCTCTTCCCAAGGCTTTGATGTTCCTAATGCCTCCCTAGTGAGCTCATCCCCGGCCAGGTGTTTCTAATCAAGTGAATTAGGAAGGGGCATTTGATCCATTGGAAGATTCACTCTCTTCCCTACCTCCCAGACTTCCTGAGGATCTTCTCCAGCCTGACCCTTTTCCCTTTCCCCACACAGGTGTCCATGGGGGAAGTGAAGGAGGATTGTGCCACCAACCTGTACACGGAGAGTGGCGAATGCTGTCGAGCATGCAACCTGGGCGAGGGTGTAGCCCAGCCCTGTGGGGTCAACCAGACTGTCTGTGAACCTTGCCTAGACAGTGAGTACCTGGAGAAGAGTCGATTGGGTGCAGTGGGGTGGGGCTGGTGCCTCAGGAGGTGGAGGCTTGGAGCAGAAGCAGAAGAAATCAGAATTGCTGGGGGAATACTCAGCAGGGACCTCTGAACCCTGGTTGGGTGGGAACATAGAGCCACAGAACGGCAGTGCTGGAAGAAATTGTAGAGATCAGCCAGTCCAACATCCGTATCTTATTAAGTTTTACAAAAGTATTGCTTTATCTATTTTTGGAGTCACTATTTAGAGTTATAGATATAATTAATCAAAACCACTTTTTAAACTGACACACAATCCATAGTATCTTTGTCCCCAAGGGGTGAGCAATGGCATCCCCTTCATTTTATTTTATTTTTTATAATAGAATACTTCATTGATGCTTTTTTATATCATTGTTAATTCTCAAACTTCCCAGCCCACAATAGAATATTACCTTACAGTTGAGCAAACAAGTCATCTAGGGGAGGCTAGGTGGCAAAGTGAATAGAGCACTGGTCCTGGAGTCAGGAGGACCTGAGTTCAAATCCAGCCTGAGATATTTAACACAAAAACTAGTCATGTGACCTGGGGCAAGTCACTTAACCCTAATTGCCCTGTTTTCCCAGCTCCAAAAAAAAAAACCTAACCAAGCCAACTACTTGGTTGGTTTTCTGGAATGGTTTGCCATTTCATTTTACAGATAAAGAAACCGAGGCAAGCAGAGTTAAGTGACTTACCCAGGGTCACACAGCTAGTAAGTGTCTGAGGTCAGGTTCAAAATCAGATCTATCTTAACTTAATGTCAAAACATTCTATTCTCTTCACTTAGCTCCCCTCTTTGCAGGGAGGAGGCTTTTTGAGGTCAGTCCTCTGAAGATGGGATTGGTCACTGAACTGGACGTTTCTAATGTTTTTCAATACTATTTTCCTTTCCATAATTGTAATCAGTGTTCCAATCACGATTTTGTTTCCACTAGAGCATAGCACAATGCTGGGCCCAGTACTTCATGTTGTTGTTTGTTCTTTGACTAGAAGAGGACCAGAGAGAGACATTGTAATATCAAGGGGTGATGTCTTGACTAAATGATGCCTTGACTGATTAATTGAATTTAAGTGGGGTTGGAGCCACACAAAGTCATCAGCCTCACTTTATCTTCCAGAGTCATCTTATAAAATGCTTGTTAACTGACTGGTCTCACTATTCATCAGTTCAAATAAATTTTCCCAAGTTTCTCTGGATTCTTCATAGTCAAATCTTTTTTTTTAAACAACTCGATACTATTCCATTAGTTCATATACCATACAACTTATCCAGCCATTCTCCAACCATTTTTCTTTACAGTTTTCAACTACCAAAAATATTTTTATATCTATGGAACACTTTCCCCCTGTGTCAAGTCAAGTCAATAAATGTTTATTATGTTCTAGGAACAGTGCTGAGCCCTGGGGATACAAGAAAGGCAAAAAGAAACAGGTCTTGCTTTCAAGGAACTCACAGTTTAATGGGGGAGTCAACATGCAAACAACTCCACACAGACAAGAATATATATATATATATATATATATATATATATATATATATATATATATATATATATATATATATATATATGAAAAACTGGAGATACTCAAAAGAGGGAAGGCACTGTTAAGAGACATTGGGAAAGACTTCCTGTTGTATGTGGGATTTTAGCTGTGACTTTAAGAAAACTAGGGGAACCAGGAGGTAGAGATGAGGAGGGAGAGAATTGTGGACATATTGCTGACAGCCTGAACAGTGTTTGATTTTCTTCTTATTTCAGAGGAGAAAATTGTTTTTGTTGTTCAGTCTTGTGTGACTCTTTGTGACTCCATTCAGGGTTTTCTTGGCAGAGATAATGGAGTGGTTTGCCATTTCTTTCTCCAGCCCTTTGACAGATGAGGATGCTGAGGCAAGCAGGGCTGAGTGACTTGCCCAGGGTCACACAGCTAGTAAGTATCTGGATTTGAACATAGAAAGATGAGTCTTCCTGACTCCCGGCCCAGGGCTTTATCCAATTCGACATCTAGTTGCCCAATGGAGGAAATGGTGATGTGATCCTTTTCTAGGCTTACTACTTATTCCCTGTCACATATTCCAATCAATGTAGACCATCAGTTGTTCCCTGATGTTATGGAGAAGCAGGATGGCTTACTGGGTAGAATACTGCACTTGTAATTAGAAGGATCTCAGTTCAAATCCTGCCTTAGACTCTAATTAGCTGTGTGACCTCGGGCAAATTACTTACCCTCTCTGTTGCCTCAGTTTCCTCATCTGTAAAATGAGAGGGTTGGACTTGGATTCTAAAATTCCCTCCGGCTCTGAATTTATGATCTTATTATCACATGGTCCTTTCCTGACCATCTCCAGTAAATGAAACCTGTTAAAATCCTCTCCTTTAAGACCTAGCTGTGACATCCAGGAAGACTTCCTTGATCCTTTCATAAAAATATTTTCTCCCTCCTCTAATTTCCCTAGGGCCCTGTGTCTGGTAAATGTATTTGCCATCTTCCATCTCTGACACTACCTGTGTGACCTTGGTCAAGTCACTCCACTTCCTTGGGCTTGAGTTTCCTCATCTTTAAAATGAAAGGTGGTGCCATAGTGCACAGAGTGCTGGGTTGGAGTCAGGAAGACTCATCTTCCTGAGTTCAAATCTGGCCTCAGACACTTCCTAGCTCTGTGACTCTGGGCAAGTCTCTTAACCCTGCTTGCCTCAGTTTCCTCATCTGTAAAATGAGCCAGAGAATGAAATGGCAAATCACTCCAATACCTTTGCCAAGAAAACCCCAAAATAGGGCACAAAAAGTTGGACATGACTAAACAGTAATAACAGCACAGGATGGGTTCTGAGGTGCCGTGGCTTATCAGATGGGGTACTGGAATTAGCGTCTGGAATCAACCACGAATTATTAATATTAATTACCTAGTTAATATTAATACCACCCATATTAATATAACAAGCGTTGATAGTGTCTACTATGTGTCAAACTGGGCCTAGAGCTGATATTACCCAAAGAAGAACGTGTTCGTCTCTGCCTTCACGGAGTTTACATTCTACTAGGGGAATAGAACGCATTTATCAATAAGGAAATCTAAGTTATATACAAAATAAATGAAAAGTGATGGGGAAGACCCTAATAATGGAGAACTGGGAAAGGTCACCTGTAGGGAATGGCCTTTGGGCTGAACTTTGGTGGAGGTGAGAAAACTTCTAAACCCTGTCTTGCAGAAAGAGCTCAGTGAGTCTTGTCTAGCATGGGAGTAGTAATAGTAATGAATAGATGACTGATATTTATATACAAATGCTTCACAAAGACAGGGTGTCCCAAAAGTCTTAAAGCAGTTCTAATCACTAATGGTCTTTCCAGACCCCCTAAATTGGCTCAGTGGCATTTCACTAATCCTGGGAGTATTATTATCCCCATTTGACAGAGAAGGGAACTAAGACTGAGAAAGATTAAATGACTTGCCTGGGGTCATATGGCTATTACATATGGAAGGGAAGATTTGAACTTGGGTCTTCCTGATTCCAAATCTAGCATTCCTTCCACTCTGCCTATGAGAAGTGTCCTGTCTCCGCAAGAATGGAATACCGTCCAATAGAATAAAATCTCCTTGAAGGCTGTTGTTTTATCTTTATTTCTGATTGCCTTGTCGAGGTTCTGGCACACAGCAAATAGTTGATAAATCCTAACTGAACTGAATTAAACTGGAGCTTGAAAAGGAGTGTACTATAGTTAAAAACAAACAAACAAAACCCTCCCTCCAAAAAAAAAAAAACAAACCTGGCTTGGAGGTAAGCAAAGGATTCGCCTGAGAGAAATGCCCCCTGTTGTGTCTGGATCAGGCAGGAGGAGGAGGGGCTGATGAAGATCTAGGCTAAAAATATCAGCTAAGCAACAAAATCAATGCCTGTTCTTTCACTTTGGTGAGTGGGGATGGGGGATGAGAGATCTGAAACCCCACCAAGCTGGGAAGTCTGACCTTGGGGGATCCCATTGAGGACATGGCTGTACACTCTTGCCAGCCAATATTCTTTCCAGTACAGATGTGGGGTGGGGGGAGGGAGGAGGTGGAAGAGGGAAGGAATCATTTGTGGCCTGAAAAAGAGAAATGCTTTCTGGGAAAAAGCAGAGAGCATGGTGGGACCTTTGTCTGGTCCAGGTAGAGAACTAATGCCCTCTCTTGCTGTGCCCAGTATGATCCCAGGCCACCTGTCTAGTGGGCACAGATCCTATTCTGGGTCTGCCATCCTTTGGGTCCCTGTGTTGTGTTAGCACGGTAATAATAATTACATTCCTATAACACTTCAAAATTCATGAACCCTGTAAAACAGAGAGAGCCCATGTTATGATGCCCATTTTAGATACTAGGAAATCGGCTTAGAGAAACTGTGACTTGTGGCAGTGATAGAAATAATAATGAAAACAGCACTTACAATGTGCCGGGCTCTTCGAAAACATCTCATTGATCCTCACAAAGACCCTGACAGGTAGCTGCTATTGTGACCCACATTTTACACCTGAGGAAATTGAAACAAACTGAAGCTGTGAGTTGCCTAAAGTCACATAGATAAGAAAGTGTATGGGGTTAGACTTGTACACAGATCTCCCTCACTCCAGGAAGTTCACTATCCACGGTGCCGACGAGTTGCAATAAATGGCAAGGTCCATATTTTGGGGTTTAGAGCTGGGAAAGACTTTAGAGGTCATCTTGTCCAACTGTTTAATTCTACAGATGAAGAAACTGAAGCCCAGTGAAGGAAGGTGATTTCCCCCAAGTCACTGGAGGGCAGGTCCTCAGACTCATTTCCACTCCTCTTTGCTTTCTAACAGAGATTGGGGCTTTGACACATTCCTATGACTCCCAATTCAAAATACTCTGCTCAAGACCAACAACCTAGCACCTCTCCTGGTCCACTGGAAGTCATTTCCTTTCCATATGACTCTCAGATAGTGTTCCTCCCCTCCCCCACCTTAACTTCCCAGAACACACACCTTCCTTTCCACACTCCCACACCGCACCCCCCTTTATCCCTCAAAGGTGGGCAGCCCTTTAATCTGCCCTTTGGGGGAAGGTGGGTGCTCTTGGCCCCCAGGACCCCTTTTAAAGCAGCCTTTCAGTTGGCCCCAGTCCCAGAACTTGTCAGAATTCTAAAGGAAAAGGAAATACATCTCTCCCCCTTTCCCTCCTCCATCCAAAGGATTGGTCTTCCTCATGAAGGGGGGTGGGGGCCTTGTGGGTGTGGGCCCTGAAATGTCAGTTTTGGGGGTGGGGTAGAGTTCAGTGTCAAGGACAGGGATCCAGGAGTCACTGTGTTAGAGAAACAGTTGCCTCAGGAATCGCTTGGTATTAGAAGAACCTTCCTCTTCCTCCTACTCTCTCTCTTCCTCCTACTCTCTCTCTTCCTCATATTCTCTCTCTCTCTCTCTCAACTCTCCTCTCCTCTCTCCTCCTCCTCCTCTTCCTCTTCTCTCTCTCCCCCTCTCTCTCTGTCTCTCCATATCTCTCTCTGTCTCTCCTTTCCCTTCTTTCCTCCCTCCCCCAGCTCACACATCTTAGGGAACTCCATCTTCAGTCATTTCCCTCCTCCATAATTCCCCTTGCCTCAGCAATGTGTTCTCCCATCCTCTGAGACCTGATCATCTTGAAAGGTTGGGGGATGGGGTAGTTCAGGTGGACCCATAGAGAACAAGGCCATCTTCCTAGCTCAGCTTCTCCCTCTCCCCCCACCTCTGAAATATGCCCACTCAGCCTCTTCTTCCAGACCAGAACTAATGGGGGCATGTTATTTATTCATGAGGCATCTCATGGGGCTTGGGGGTAAAGGGTACGTAGGAAGGATATTCTTCAAGCTGGTCAGAGAAAGCAAGAGATCCGAGGAGAAAGGGGGAAGCATCTTTGAAGGGTCTTAGGAACAGCACAAGAGATAGAGTACTGGGCTTGGAGTTAGGAAATTCTGCTTCAGACCTTTACTAGTTGTGTGATTCTAGTCAAGTGACTCAGTCAAATCAACCTTTCATAGCTGCAGTTTCTTCATCTACTGGCCCTAAAGACCTCCGAGGTCCCTTCCAGCTCTAAATATATGATCTTGTGATCTTGGGAGAAAAGAAAGGCATGGTAATAATATAACAAGGGTTAGTTACTACTCACTCTCCATAGGAATTCCTAAGCCTGGAGCAGGGAGCAGTTTCTGAAGTCTCCATGCCCCAAATTCACATTCCTATCCTTGCATATATCAGGTTTACCCAAAAGTACCCAAAGCTAGTACTTCCCTTGTTTACTACTCATGGAAGCTGGGCAGAGAGAACTTCTTCCTTCATCGTAGCCTTTCTGCATCCCACCATTGAGTCCAGAGTAAATTAGGAAGAGAAGGACCTAGGGAGAGAGCTGGAATGGTGATGTGGCTGCCACTCATTTGAAGCTAGAATCTTTTCATCCAGGCCAAGAATTCACCTCAGGCCCTGAGCCCCATCACTAACCTGGCTTAATGAGCTATTTGATTTAGAAGAAGAGATCCCAGCAGTGTTTCCCTTGTGCCTAAAACATTTCCCACCCAGAAATCAGCTCCAAAAAATAAAAAAAAAAAAACCCACTACATATTTCACACCCCCTAAAACATGTTCCCAGGAGATTCCCTGCCAATTTTCAGCCCCCTGAGGCAGAAGGGAGCACCCTCCCCCTCCCCCAACCAAATACACTTATAACAGCAGGCCATCCCCCTGTCTCTTTGTCTTTGGTGTTCCACCTAACTCTGTTCTTCTTAAAGACCCTGTGGACTGCTTTCACTATTACTTGAATGGATTTTCTGCTGCCTAACAATCTTTTTTTAAAATTTTTTCCAAGTTTTTATTTATTTATTTTTAGTTTTCAACATTTATTTCCACAAGACTTTCAGTTACAAATTTTCTCCCCATCTTTCCCCTACTCCCACCCCAGGATAGCTAGCCTACTGAATACCCCTTCTCCCAATCTGTTCTCTCTTATATCCTCCCCCATTCTCCCTAACTTTCTAGTAGGGCAAGATGGATGTCTATACCCCATTGCCTGTATACCTTATTTCCCAGTTGCATGTAAAAGAAACAATTTTTTTAAACAGTTGTTTTTAAAACTTTGGTTTCCAGATTCTTTCCCTTCTTCCTTCTTCACCCACCCCCACTGGGAAGACAAGCAGCTCAATATAGGTTGTACATGTGTAGTTATGCAAAACATTTCCATAGTAGTTATATTGTGAAAGACTAACTATATTTCTTTCCATCCTATCCCGCCCTCCCCCCACTTATTCTATTTTGTACTTTGACCATGTTTGCTTCTTTTCAAAAGTGTTTGCTTCTAACTACCCTCCCCCCAATCTGCCCTCCCTTCTATCATCCCCCTTCTTATCCCCTTTCCCTCTATTTTCCTGTAGGGTAAGATACCTAATTGAGCATGTTTGTTTTTCCCTCCTTAAGCCAAATTCAGTGAGAGTAAGGTTGACCCATTCCCTCTCACCTTTCTGCTCTTCCCCTCCATTGTAACAGTTTTCTCTTACTGCTTTTATATGAGATAATTTACCCTATTCTATCTTTCCCCCTATTCTATCTTTCCCTTTCTCCTTCTCCCAATATATTCCTCCCTAACCTCTTAATTTTATTTTTTAGATATCATCCCTTCCTATTCAACTGATCCTGTGCCCTCTGTCTATGTATACATGTATACATACTCACATATGTATTTATATACACATACACCCTCCTATACATACATATATGTGTACATATACATATATATTCCTTTCAACTATCCTCAAAATGAGAAAAGTCTCATGAGTTACAATTATTGTTTTTTTCCATGTAGGAATGTAAATAGTTCAACTTTAATAAGTTCCTTATGATCCCTTTTTCCTGTTTACCTTCTCATGCTTCTCTTGCTTCTTAAATTTGAAAGTCAAAATTTCTGTTCAGCTCTGGTTTTTTTCATCAAGAATGTTTGAAAGTCCTCTATTTCATTACATGACCATATTTTTCCATGAAGCATTATACTCAGTTTTGCTGGGTAGGTGATTCTTGGTTTTAATCCTAGCTCCTTTGACCTCTGGAATATCATATTCCAAGCCCTTCAGTCCCTTAATGTAGAAGCTGCTAGATCTTGTATTATCCTGATTGTGTTTCCACAATACTCAAATTATTTCTTCCTGACTGCTTGTAATATTTTCTCCTTGACCTAGGAACTTTGGAATTTGACTATAATATTCCTAAGAGTTTTCTTTTTGGGATCTTTTTTCAAGAGGTGATTGGTGAATTCTTTCAATTTCTATTTTGCTCTCTGGGTCTAGAATATCAAGGCAATTTTCCTTGAGAATTTCTTGAAGGATGATTTCTAGGCTCTTTTTTGATTGTGGCTTTCAGGTAGTCCAATAATTTTTAAATAATCTCTCCTGGATCTATTTTCCAGGTCAGTGGTTTTTTCAATGAGATATTTCACATTGCTTTCTATTTTTTCATTTGTTTGGATCTGTTTTATAGTATCTTGATTTCTCATAAAGTTATTAGTTTCCATTTGCTCCAATCTAATTTTGAAAGAATTATTCTCTTCAGTGAGTTTTTGAAATTCCTTTTCCATCTGGCCAATTTGACTTTTTAAGGCATTCTTCTCCTCATTGGCTTTTTGGGCCTCTTTTACCATTTGAGTTAGTCTATTTTTTAAGGTATTATTTTCTTCAGTCAGGCTGTTGACTCACTTTTCATGATTTTCTTGCATGATTCTCATTTCTCTTCCCAATTTTTCCTCTACTTTTCTTACTTGATTTTCAAAATCCTTCTTGAGCTCCTCCATGGCCTGCAACCAATCCATATTTTTTCTTGGAAGCTTTTGATGCAGGAGTTTTGACTTTGTTGTCTTCTTCTGGTTCCATGTTTTAGTCCTTTTTGTCCGCCCAAAAAAGATTCTATTTTTTTATTGCACTTACTCTGTTTGCTCATCTTGCCAGCCAATTACTTGACTTTTGAGCTCTTTTCCGTGGTAGAGCTCTGCTTCCAGAGTGGAGAGAGCTGTGTTCCAAATTGCTGGGGTTTTCGCAGTTGTTGTCAGACCTGTTGTCAGAGCTATGAGGAAGGCACCCTCTCTACAGCCACCACAAACTCTAGCACACTGGAGTTCCTCACCCCAGGACCACCACCCAAGACTGTGACCCAAATTCAAGCAGGTCAAAGCAAGAGAGATTACCCTCTCAATGGTTTCTTGGTCCCCCTACTATCTGCAGGCCAGGAGCTCTGGAGTCAGCCACATGGCAGCAGTTGCAGCCACCATGCCTCTGCTACCTCTCACCCCTGGGGGTCAGGGGCCAGACTGCACTCTTCTCTCACCCAGTTCCAACAGAGTTCCCTACTGACCTTTTACTTTCTTTTTGGCATTTATGGGTTGGGAAGTCTGAAAACTGCCACAGCTGCTTGTGAATCACTCTCCTGAAGTCTGCTCTGGCTGTTCTGGGTGGCTGGTCAGGGCTGCCCTGGGCTTGGGCTCGTGTGACTCCCACAAGACTGCATTCAGCTCCCAGCTTGGTACAATAGACCCTTCCTGTTGGCCTGCCAGGCTGCCTTCAGCAGGAGATTTGTTTCTCTCTGTCACTTTGTGGATTCTATAGCTCTAAAATTTGTTTAGGGTAATTTTTTTTACAGGTATTGGAGGTGGTTGGAGCAGGAGCTCAGCAAGTTCCTGCTTTTACTCTGCCATCTTGGCTCTGCCCCCAAGGATAATCCTAACAAATTTTGCTCCCATTTGCAAGTTCATCTCAATTCTTCTTGTTTGACATATTTAAGGATCACAAATTTAGACCTACAAGGAATCTTAGAGATCATCTAATCCATCCCTTTGATTTCGCAGTTGGGGAAACTGAGACCCAGAGAGAGGAAGTGACTTATGGAACACCATATAGGTAGTAAGTAGCAGAGTTGGGATTTTAAGCTACTCTGATTCTAAAAGGAGACTGGTGCCCTTTTCGCCATATACACTGCCTCTCTCTCTGAAAGGACAACAATGGGTTGTACTTTGTAAGTTCTCTTTTTTGAGGGACTTGAAGGGCTTTTAATATTTCCTACTCAGTCAATCTTTCTTTCTCTACTTCCTCTCCTTCCCCTCCCACATTTCCATTATACTCTTCTCTTTTCCCTTGTCTCTGTCCCTTCCTACCCCTCACCTTCTATTTAGACTATTTTTCATCTTCTCCTATCTTTGCATAGCCCTGAATTCCAACTCCCAGCTTTGCCTCTACTTTCCTCCAATGGGACAGGGGTTCCAGCTTTTTCATCTCATTATTCTCCCCCATTTCTGGCATTTAGACATTGACTTCCCCTCATTTCAAGTTCTTACCCTGCAGATAATGATTTCTTAGCTTGATGGAGGATAGTGTGGTGTAGGTATTGGCTGTCCTACTCTGGACAGATCACTTCTTTCATCTCAGTTTCTTATCTGCCAAGTGGAAAAGGGGGGGAGGTTTATATTATATATAGGATTCCTAAAATGTCAAATTATTATTGTTATTTTGTTGTGTAACCTTGGCCTTTCTCTCAGGTCCTCCTGACTTCAGGTCAGGTGTTCTATCTACTGCACCACCTAGCTGCCCACCTCCCTTCATTTATGAAGTCCACATTCAGGGAGAACCAAAAGCCTGGAATTTAGGACTAGATTTTGGACTCAGCTTTAAATAATTTGATTCTACCCTCTATGAATTCTTTTTATCTGTGCCACAGTTTCCTTACTTCACAATCACCCCCTGTTCCTGACCTAGCATTCCCCCTTCCCAATCTAAACCACAGGGTTAGATGGAGTTAGACAGTGATAAGTAGAACAGCTTTCAGAGTTGAGAGCATCAGACGTTTGGGTTAGGGACATGGTTGGGAGGTCCTACCTGTGATCTAACTAACCCTAGTCTCTCCTTCTGTAAGATTAATCCTCCTCTTTGTTTCTTAGGACCCTCTTCCAGTGCTAAACCAAATGTTTTTGCCCTTTAAACCTTATGCTCCTCCCCATACCCTATACCTTCCTGCTTTCCCAAGTTTCTGAAGAAGGGAAGAAAGGGAGTGGAAAGCAGAGAAGGATCAATAGAGTGAAGAATCTGTAGCCCAGGTGGTGCCCATAGCATATAGACCAGGCCTTGGAGAAAGTAGAGTGGGGACCCCAAAGAGATTAATTTATAATCTTACCTAAAGCAGAAGCACTAGTCCAGGCAAGGGGATTCCAGGACCTGATGTGCAGCAATCATTTCTGTGCCTTAGCTAGACACTTTGCCCCTGCACCCTTGTGGCTGTGTGCTTTTCACCTGAGAGTGAGGTTTTTAGCCCTTTTGGATCCAGGGGAAGTAAATTGTATGTCCTGCCCTGTTATGGGAATAGCTCAGTGGCTGGAGGTGGAAGAGGGTGAGAGGGAGGGGGAAAAAGGAAAGATCAGTGTCTAAGGTTTGAGAGGAAGATGTCACTGTTTGGGGCCTGGGGGAGGGCTCAATGTTTTAGAATTATGGGGGCTCAATGTTTAGGGATTATGAGGTAGAAAGACTCTGGGGGTTATGGAGGGTCAGTTTTTTAGGGAAGAGGGAGATAGCTCAATGCTTAGGGGTTAGAAGGAAGACCCCAGTGTCTAGGGATTGATTGGGAGGGCCAGTTGGTGTCTGGGAACTGGGGATAGGAGAGCCCACTTTCTGGGGTCTGGGAGGGAAAGCTCAATGACTGGCAATTGGGGTGTGTGTGTGTGTGTGTGTGTGTGTGTGTAGGGGGATCAGAGTGAGAAGGAAATGAAATGTTAATGTTAGAAGACTTTTGTAATCCTTAAATTCTGGCCTGACCTTGGATGAGAGCACAGTACCTACATGGGATGGAGGTCTGCTGCCCGTGGAAAAAGCTATCCCATAAGCCCAGGTGTATGAGAAGCCTAAATGTTGGTGAGGGCAAGATCTGACACTACTCTCTTTCTAACCCACAGGTGTGACTTTCTCAGACACAGTCAGTGCCACAGAAGCCTGCAAGCCATGCACCAAATGCGTGGGGCTGCAGAGTATGTCCGCACCTTGCGTGGAGGCGGATGATGCTGTGTGTCGCTGTGCCTATGGGTACTACCAGGACGAAGAGTCGGGGCTCTGCAAACCTTGCAGTGTGTGCGAGCCAGGCTCTGGGCTCGTCTTCTCCTGCCTAGATAAGCAGAACACTGTCTGTGAGGTGTGTCCTGAGGGTACCTACTCAGATGAGGCCAACCACGTGGACCCCTGCCTGCCCTGCACCGCCTGTGAGGAGACAGAACGAGAGACCCGGGAATGTACCCGGTGGTCAGACAGGGAGTGTGAGGGTGAGCAGGGAATGGGGAAGGAGGAGAGAGACCAGGATCGATCCTGGCAAGCCTGGGGGTTGCCTGAGAGGCAAAGATGGGTCTGAGGAATGGAGGTTGGCAAAGAAGTGGGCACAGAGAGGGCCTAAAAGAGCTGCTTGGAAGGGATCGGCAAAAGACGAGAATGGGAGGAATAAGACTCAATTGGGGAAAGGTGAATGTTAGCCCAGTTTTCTGAAAAAGGAAAGAAAATAATTTACAAGTGAGTTTGATTCAATTTCTCAGAAAATATTGGGGTTTTTTTGTTAAAGCCTTTTGTTTTAAACTCATTCACTCATTTGTTTGTTTGTTTGTTCATGTATTTATTTATTTGTTTTTGGTCTTTGTATTTCCATCCCCCAGTACAGTGCCTGGCATATAGGGATAGAGACCTGTGACTTAATTGTATAGGGAATACTTGGACGAGAAAACTCCCTCCGTCAATGTAGGCTGGCACCTTCTCTGCAATTTAGAGCTTTAGAGAGATGTCTTGGGCATTGAGAGGTTAAGTGACTTGTCCTGAGTTATGCAGCCAGGATGGATCTGAGAAGGTCTTGAACTCAGGTGTTTCTGACTCCAGGCAGTGGTACACTGTATACCACCTAGCTGCCTCTAGATGCCATATTCAGTACCTAGGGTTCTGAGCATTTTCTACTATCATCCAGTGCTATGGATGGTCATTATTACTATATAGTGTTCAGTTTCACTTTATTGTTCTTTCCATTTCCATTGTTGTAGTTATTGGGGATGTTGTTTTCCTGATTCTGCTTACTCCATTCTGCATCAGTTCATATAAGTCTTTCTAAGTTTCTCTGAATTCTTCATGTTCATTGTTTTTTCCCATGCAGTAATATTTTACTGTATTTCTATAGAACATAGTATTAAAGATATATGGGTTAGTAAATGTTTATAAAAGGAAGTAATAATCATAAAGAACAGATCATTTCTTTTTAAAATATTTTAACTTTTTTCCAATTACATGTAAAAACAACTTTTAGTATTTAAAAAAAATTTTGAGTTCCAAATTCTCTCCCTCTCTCTCCCCTCATTGAGAATGTAAGTAATTTGATATAGGTTATATATGTGCAGTCATGCAAAAAATAGGTCATTTCTTTTCTAACCGAATTCTTTTTTAGGGAGGTATGCTAAACTGATAGGTTAGGGGACTAGATTTTTATCCAAGCACTTGAGAAAGTCCCTTTTGCTATTCTTGCAGAAAAGATAGAGAGCCATAGTTCAGATGATAGTGCTTTTAAGTGTTTTAAGTGGGTTTGAAACTGTCTGGCTGGAACTAAAGAGTCATGGCTAATGTGCCCATGTCAACATGGCAGGAGGTCTTCAGTGGAATGTCCTAGGAGATCAGGGCTTGACCTTTGCTATATCATATTTTTGTCAGTGATCTGGAAGAAGGCAAATTTGCTTACCAGATTTGCAAATGACAAACTGGGAAGACTATAAAGAAAGGAAAGAAAGAAGCAGTTATTGTCATTCAGTTGCATCCAATTCTTTGTGACTCCATTTGGAGTTTTCTTGGCAAAGATACTGGAGCGGTCTGCCATTTCCTTCTCCAGCTTATTTTACAGATGAGGAAACTGAAGCAAACAGGGTTAAGTGACTTGTCCAGGATCATACTACTAGTCAATGTCTGAGGCCAGATCTGAACTCATGAAGATGAGTCTTTGTGACTCTAAGTCCAGAACTTTATCCACCTCACCACCTAACTGCTAGGAACTGTGCTAAACACTTTACATGTTATCTCATTTGATCTTTATAATAATCCTAGAAAGTAGATGTTATTATTTCCATTTTCCAGTCATGGAAACTGAGGTATGGTAGGCAGAAGTTAAATGACATGCCCAGGGTTATATAGCTAATAAGTGTCAGATTGAAGACCTCAGGTCTTCCTGACTCCAGGGCCAGTGCTCCATCCATGGCACTATCTAGGCTACCTCTGATAACACTAATAATAGGTTCTAAAAAGACCTGGGAAGGCTGGGATGTTGGGTGGAATCAAAAGAGAGAATTTCATAGAGGTCAATGTAAAGTCTTAGATGTGGATTCAAAAAATCAGCTTTACAAAATCAGTCTGGAAAAGAGCTGAGGGTATCAGAAGACTGAAAACCTAGTATGAAGTCAACAGTGTACTATGGTGACCAACAAATCTAATGAAGTCTTAGGTTGCCTAAGAGGGACATAAATCCAGGACTAGGGAAGGGACAATTTCTTGAGATTCTGCTCTGGTTGGACCATATCTGTTATATAGTGTTACCTTGAAGGAACTACCTTTAGGAAGGACACTGATAAGTTAGCCTTCCTCCCCGCCTTAGTTTTTTTTTCTTCAGTGAAATGAAAGGGTTAGGAAAGAGGATAGAGTGTACACTGAGAACAATAGTAAAATACATCACTTATGGGGGGCAAGGGGAAAAGAATTTTCCCCTCACACATCTACTATGGGCCAGCACTGTGTTTAGCATTACAATATTATGATATTTCATTTGACACAACAATAGATGCTAAGATTACCCAATGTTATAGGAAACTGAGATTAAGTATCTTGCCCAGGATCACCCTAGTAAGCATTTGAGGTTAAATTTGAATTCAGGTCTTCCTGATTTCAAGACCAGCCCTCTATCCACTGCAATACCTAGTTGCCTCTCATACCACTTTAAAGTTTACTAAGCACTTGCCTCACAAAACCCTATGAGCTAATTAGTGTAAGAGTCATTACCCCAATTTTACAGATGAGGATACTAAGGCTGAGAGAGGTTAAATGACTTGCCCAGCGTCACAGAGCTAATGAATGTCTGAGCAGGATTTGAACTCAGGTCTCCCGAATCCAACTCATGGTTCTTTCCACTATGCAAGGATAGGGGATAGAGAACAAGAGGTGAGTAGAGGTTTGAATCATAGAATCATAAGATGTGAATAACTGAGTAAGGATCCCTTTACAGAGAAGAGAATTGGTATCTAGAGAGAGGGGGTAATTTGTTGAACACGGTTACTCAGTGGTGGAGCCAATCCTAGCACAGATCTCTAGCTTCTGAGAACTGTGCTTTCCTCACTATATCTGAAAAGAAGGGAAAGGGGCAGATATAGCTATGGACAACAGGGGTCATGGGGTATGAGCGGGTTTAGGGAACATAGGGCTTGAAGAAGCTTTGCTCAAGGAATTCAGAAACCCAGTGTTTGATTGGATAGAACTGTCAAGTTGTCAGTTTGTGAATGGGGGTAGTTTGGGAGAAGTGGCTGGGAAGCATGGTGTGTGTGTGTGTGTGTGTGTGTGTGTGTGTGTGTGTGTGTGTGTGTGAAGGTAGGCAGCAGGAGTTTCTTCAGGGATCAAAGAAGGAAAATGATGGTGTTAATTCTCTACAAGAGTATTGGAGACATGAGGACCAAGAAGAAAGGAGAAGAGTTCTAAAGGAAATTCAAAGTTATTTTTGGTCCTTGGTTTATTATTTCTGTTCCCAGAAATATGGTGGGTTTATGGGGTGAGGGGGCCAGTTCCAACCTGAGAACCAGTGAAAAAGCCCCACCTCAGGGGAGGGGGAAGAAAGGAGCTGGCAAGTGAAAGCTGTGCTTTCTCAGGGACAGAGTCCTAACCTCAAGGTAATAACTTGGAAGGGGGTTTCAAGGGGATTACTATCAGCAGAATTTCACCTATTCCTAGTTGACCCTTAGCGCTAAGTGCTCACTGTGAGCAGAGCTTTGTCCTAAGCAATGGGAAAAAGGAAATTTAGACCCACCTTTAGGGGGCTTCCAGTCTGACCAAGGACCTATGTGGTTCCTACCCTCAAGAAGCTCTAAGACAGCTCCTTACCAGCCCTAAGATCTCTCGAAGCAAGGCAACCAGGGAGAAGTGGGTGGGGAAGGTTTTTTTTCTCCTCCATCTGGGCTCAAACCAGGGAGTGTGTGTGTTACTTGCATGTTTGTATATGGGTGCCTCTGTGTGTGTGTGACTTCTGGGAAATGGGTTCTGTGCTCTGGTAGAAGATCTTAGAGTAGGTGATTGGTAGGTAGAAGGAAAAATAGCCTGGAAACTCATTGCTTCCAGGCAGAGCAAGGAAGGGAAGAGTTTCCCTAACTGAACGTCTCTTCTTGGGCATGTTGGGACAGCCCAGGTTGGGAAAAGGCCAGATAAGAGCTTAGAAGCAGAGGAAGGAGATGCTTGGAGGAGGGGTGGATGGTTTGCCACCGAGGGACATTTGTAAACATCTCACTAGCTTTCCCCAGTCTGGTTCCTTCCAAACTTCTTCGTCCCCTTCGTTAATGCAAAGCATTAACAGCTTGCATAGACTTATAGAGTTCTGGTAAATGGAATTAGGCTCTTAATTTGATTGTCCTACACCCCTATGATAACATACTTTTCTGGATATATGTTATCAAATGCTAATAAGGACCTACCCTCCAGTATGGAATGACACCTTCCCACCTAGGCTAACCACCAGATTAGGTTTAAAATGAAAAGTAGGAGGTGGGGGAGATGCAAAACTAGGTCTGTTTGTCTTATCATCCCAAGCTTCTCCCTCTGTCCTTGCCACCCAGAGCCAGTTTCTAGCCTGGAAACAGCTATCCAGACAGGCCAAGGGTTTGGCAGGTTGGGATGCTAGGGGATGTGGCCACCACATCTGGATCTCATTTCTCATCCACCCTCCATCCCCTCCAAAATTAGAGGGAATTGGGAAGATGGAAGGGAGAAAGGGTCGGGGGTGGGGATAAAACTCGTTGTTGGCTCTTGACCCAAATTCCATCCAGATTCTGGCCCTAGAAAGTCCCTCTCCTGTTCCCTTCCTCCTATACCCCGGACGTCCCTGGTAATTACCATAATGACCTGACTAACCACTTCTTCCCTTGTAAACTAACCGACCCTGTTGATATCCAGTCTCTTCAGTCTGACTAGGTATGTTTGCTACTGTCTGAGAAGAGGGAATGACAAAATCTGAAGGACATCATTAGGGAGGGAAGAGGAAGAGGTTACAGGGATATTCATTGGAGTATAGAGAGTGGTTCTGGAGACGCACAGAAGAAAGCAGTTTACCCCAAAAGTCATACAGCATGGTCGTGGTAAGAGTTCAGGGTGTTCTGCCTTCTCTGATGCTGCCAGATGACTAGGCTGGTGTCTCACCCCAGGGGTGGGATGGTTGGGTTGCGGCAGATGGTATACCCCTCCCCACCACCTCTCCCAATCAGATGGACTCCAGATACACATCTGGAAGACACATCCCTCAGCAGGGACTGAAATATAGATGCTTTGAAGTGACTTTATCTGCAAGTCAAGGAAATACAGGAAGGCAAATAAATAGATAACTCCTGCTTGTTTGGGTGAACCAGGGGATATTTTGGAGTGGTAGGAGTGGGAAGGAAGAGGTCCCTGCCTGGTAGATATAGCCTATAAGACATCCTGTCTTTTCTCTCCCCTCAGTGAGCACTGACTTGGGTGAGGATAAGCGTTCCATGCCCAGACAGATACTCCAGGGCATCTAGGGGCTACAATAGCTGGCACTGGGTGCCCCCTGGTGAAATGGAAAATCCCACCCACTTCTGCCAGGAGATTCCTGATCTAGCAGGAAAGTTTCGGTGTTCAGCTGACACAAGCACAGGGTCAAAGCATCCATCCCTTCCATTCTCCTACCAGTGGGCATTGTTTGCTTTCTTGGCTCAGAAACCTACAACCTCCCTTCATTTTCTGGGTTGTGGGTGTTGCTCTCTCCTCATAAAGGGTTAAGTCTGCCCTACGGCTTTTCTTTGGGTGGCAAGACCAGACACATTGTAGGGCCGGGGCCAGGCAGGGCCCTTGCCAGTTCAGAAACAGATGTTAGGCTTTGCCTAGTCACAGGCCAAGAAGAGGGAGCCAGCTGAGCCCTTCAATTCCCAAGGAGTCTTGGTGGCATGGGAGGGAGAAGGGAGTATGCATTGAGTGACAGGGAGTGGGACAGGACAGGAACAGAAGGCAGCTCCTTTGGAACCTGCATATCTCCTCCATCTAAACTTGAGAAAGTATCTCCTGTTCTTCAGGGTACAGCTTGCTGGGGACAGCTCATTTCCCAGAATCCCATGGCACTGAGGTTTAGTGGTGGGATGGAGGATTCTGATTTGAGGCCTTTGCTGTTGTCCATTTCCCGTCTATGTTCTTGGCCCTGACTCTTCTCTCCTGGCATTTGTACACACACATCCACAACATACCTATTCATAAACAATGAAAATAATAATTGGTGCCATTTATATATAGCTTTCCATTTTGCAAAGGTCTTTACTTTATATTATTTTATTTGATCCCCGGAATAGCCTATTAGTGGGCACTAACACCCTTAGGTTCAGTGATTTCCTTAAGGTCACACAGCTAGTAAATATCACAGTCTGGTCTCCCAGGTCGATGTGAAGTTCAGCCCTCCTGCTAGCCAGGACACCTTTCTCAACTACCCTTTCCACTCCTGTCACCTTGTGCCTCTAAAATGTGCAATGGGGGAGTCTTAAAGTGAGAGCAGTCTCTGAGTTGGGCTGGAGCCTTAGAGAAAGGGAAAGTGTAGGAGAAGAAAGCTGGGGGGTAAGGCAGTGGAGGGAGGGATTGCAAAATAAGGATGGGGAGGATTTACCCAGCTCCTATGTCTTGTAATCCTTGGGCAGAGATCCCAGCCCGCTGGACAACAAGGACCACACCTTTGCTGGGCTCTGACAGCCCACCCCCAATCACCCAGGAGCCCCACGAGCCCCCAGAGCCCGAGACGGAGGCCAGCACAGTGGCTGATGTAGTTACTACTGTGATGGGCAGCTCCCAACCCGTAGTGACCCGAGGTACCACTGACAATCTCATCCCTGTCTACTGCTCCATCCTGGCTGCAGTGGTGGTGGGTCTGCTGGCCTACATTGTCTTCAAGAGGTAAGTAAGAGAGTTTGAAGCCTTTCAGTTCAGATATTTGACCTTTACCTTTGGTCTTAGATTTTTCCACATTTAGGAAAAGGGAATGCCTCTGGATCAATGTAATTTGGTCTCTTGACCATTGACCCAGAATCACAAAATCACAAGATATTTGGTTACAATGGAACCATACAACAAAGGATGTTAGAACTAGGAGGGACCTTGGAACAAAATGTCAGAACTGGAAATGACCTTCAAAGGCCAGAGTTGGGAGAGATCTTAAAGATTATAGAGTCCATTTTACAGAGGAGGAAACTGAGACTTGGAGAAAAATAACTTGCCCAAAGTCACACTTCTTTCCTCTTCATTATGGACTAAACTACTATTCCCTAGTTATTTGGGGGTTGGAGTGTTAAATCTTTGAGTTGGAAAGGGTCTCAAAAGACATTTTGTCCAGCCTATGCCTGAGCAGCGATCTACCATGTAACATGTCCAGCAAATAGTTATCCAGTCTATTCCTCCTGTGGCAGCCCAGTCCATTTTTGAATAGTCATAATTGTGAGAATATTTGACCTTTGATTCTGGATGTTGGGTCTTTGACTCATGACATGAACCTTACAATCACATATCTTTTCACTTCAGCTGAGAACCAGACTCAATTTTCCCATCTGCTTCCCAGTCTCTGGATATGGTAGAAGAAAGTGAATTTACATGGGCAGAGAGCTGAAAAGAATTCAGAATATCCTTTCTCCCTTCTTCTTTCCCTCTTTCCCTCCCTTCTTCCTTCCATCTCTTACACACTCCTTTCTTCTTCCCTTTCTCCCTCCCTCTATTTCTCCCTCCTCTCCTTCCTTCCTCCCTTTCTCCCTCCTCCCTCTCTCCCATGTTTCCTCCCTTGTCTCTCCCTTCCTTCCTTCTCTCATCAGAAGCTCAGCCCTCACCTAATATCCTTTCCACAGTTCCTAGGCTTTACTTGATCGCTCACTGAGTACAGAAGACTTCTGTGAGAAGGGACCCCATCTTCCTCCATGAAGTTCACGTTCTAGCTAAAGGTGATGAGAGAGGGAGAGAGAACTATAATGAGCAATGATCCTGAATAAATGCACAAGAGAAGTAGAAACAGGTCACTGCCATCCCCTTATATGTCCCACCCACACACATGAGCACCTCTGTGTATGTATTATGTATGATGAGTATTATATGTGCTACACACATAAGAGTAGCCAACAAAATATGCAAATGCAAACCAGGAACGGCACCAGCTCAAGGCCCTGGGCCTGCCCCTCTCTGACCACAGGTGGAACAGCTGTAAGCAGAATAAGCAAGGCGCCAACAATCGGCCTGTGAACCAGACCCCATCGCCAGAGGGGGAGAAGCTGCACAGTGACAGCGGCATCTCGGTGGACAGCCAGAGTCTCCACGACCAGCAGCCCCAGACGCAGACTGCTCAAGTCCAAGGTACCAGGGCTGGGGCTCCTGTGAGGAAGAGGGTCGGGGAAGAAATCTCTACAGGCCTTGGGACTGCGGCTGATTCCACCCCTGGGTTCTGATAAAACAGGCTGTGGTATACCGATGGGGGCTAGACTTCAGGAGGAGTAGGTAACCAAGGCAAGTGGATGGTGTTATCTTCTTCCAAGGAATGATTGGAAGGAGAAACTTCTGCAATAATAATAAGAACAAATGTAACACCTTAAGGTCTGCAAACCACACTGCATGCAATGTCATTTGATCCATATAACAACCTTGTGAAGTAGACCCCCATTTTGCAGATGAGGAAACTAAGGCACAGGTGACCTGCACACAGTTACGCATCTAGTAAGTGTCTGAGGCAGGATTTGAACTCAAATGTTCCAGACTTTTAAGTCCAGTGCTCTATGGACCATCTAACTATTTCTATGCATCCAGAATCCCGGAGGGGAGTGGTCAGCCTGGACTCTGGGAAATGGATGAGACGACCTTGGAAGCCCTTTCCAGCCAGAGGAGCTGGGAGGTCTTTTCTAAACCAGAACTTCCAGACTCATCAAGCTAATTGCCCCCCTGGGGCTAATTACCCCAGAAAGTGGCTGCAATTAGCCTCCTGCCCCAGACTTCCCAGGGACAAGTGGTTAATTATGTCCCTAATTAGCCACCCATAGCATGGTTCCAGTTCACCCACTAGGCACTTGTTCCTTCCTATAGACTATTCAGAGTGGAGAAGTTCTGTCTCACACCCCCTCTTTTTCCCTCCTGGTCTCTCTCCACCCCCTCCCCCATCATTGGTCCATTGGAGGGGGAGGGAGCAGACCTGGGAGCAAGAACTGCAGAATTTGCTTTGGCTATGCCTGTGACTTAGAGTGGTCATGTTCTCTCCCTGTTCTTTTCTCTCAGTCCATTGGATGTGGAACCTTTGGGATCATCCAGACCAGTGGTTCTGAACCGTTTTTGTGTCACAGACCCCTTTGGCAGGCTGGTGAAATCTATGAACTCCATCTCAGAATAAAGTCTTTTTAAGTGCATAAGAGAAAATAGATAGGTTTCCAAAGGAAACCAATTATATTGAAAATATATGTAATTGTTTTGCTGTCAAAGTTTATGGGTCAAAAGACCCTTTGAGTCCATGAATTCAAATTCAAGAACCACTGATCTAATCAAATCCCTGATTTTGTAGATGAGGAAACTAAGAGCCAAAGGTAAATGGCCCATTAGTCTTAATACTTGCAGCTTTAAGTCTATGAATTTACTTTTGGACAGATGACACAACCATTCCTGTTGTTCAGCAGATTCAGTTGTGTCCAACACTTCATGACTCCAAGTATCATATTGTCCGTGGGGTTTTCCTAGCAGAGATACAGTAGTGGTTTGCCATTTCCTTCTCCAGTGGATTAAGGCAAACAGAGGTTAAGTGACTTGCTCAGGGGTCATATAACTGGCAAGTGTCTGAGGTGGGGTTTGAACTCAGGTCTTCCTGACTCCAGGCCCAGTGCTCTATATACTGAGCTACCTAGCTGCCTTGATATAACCTATTCTAAGTCCTTTACCCAGGGTCTCAGGCCTTCTACAAGGCTAACCTCCAAACCCTCATGCTTCAAGGTCAGTTTATTCCACAGAAGGGAGTCTCCCACTGTCCATCTTGTAAGGGATGCACCTCTCTTTTTCTGACTACTCCTTCCCCCATCTCTTTTGCAGCTCTCAAGGGGGATGGAGGTCTCTACAGCAACCTCCCACCAGCCAAACGGGAAGAAGTAGAAAAATTGCTTAACAGCTCATCTGGAGACACCTGGCGACACCTGGCCGGGGAGCTGGGCTACCTGCCCGAGCATATAGACTCCCTTACCAGAGAGGACTGCCCTGTCCGGGCTCTGCTTGACAGCTGGGCTGCCCAGGACAGTGCCACCCTGGATGTCCTCTATGCTGCCCTGCGCCGGATTCAGAGGGGAGACATTGTGGAGAACCTCTACAGCGAGTCCACAGCCACCTCCCCCGTTTGAGCAGGCATTGGGGCTCCCCTCCCTCCCTTCAACCCCTTCCCCTCAGCATCCCACAGGGCAGAGCCCTTCAGATGTGAAGGAAACTGGAGAGGGAGGGGAGACTTCCTTCTGCCCAAGGGGACAGTCACCCTCTTGGCTAATGGTTACCCACTGGGGTGTCTTCTCCCTCACTCCCTCAGCAGGTCCTCAGACCCTCTTTCAGACTGTCAGACGCTAGAGCCAAATCCCCAAGGAGGTCCACTGGAGGGCAAGCCCCCCTTCTCTCCAGGGGGCAGAGGTCAAAGGTCAGGGAGTGGGCTTCTGGTTCTTTTCCTCACTTTCCCTCTTTTGACCATCCTGATTTCCATCTGTGATAACAGCCCCTCCACCCTCACCTTCCCCTCTTTCATGTGGCTCCCTGCTCCCTATCCCCACCTCCTGGCTCCTGATAATAGAGAAGGAGCTTGGGGTAGAGGGTAAGGAGAAAAGACATCCTCTTGCCCCCATGATCACAAGCTCAGTGACAGAAAGGGGACTTGGTAAGGGGCAGGAAGATATGGTCATATGGACTTGACACTGTGAACCCTGGGGGTGAAATACTGTCCTCTGATGAACTTTTAATCCTAACTGCTCTATTAGTCCTGGTTTGCTCTTCTGGTCAGAGCTCCAGGTAGTGAAAAATGACAGAATCTTATATGGGCAGACTTGGCAGGGGCCTAAGCAACCACCTAGTTCCTCTCCTTCTACGGTGTTCTTTTACAGGACACTGAGACCCAGAGAGGGGGAAATGACTTGTCTAAGGTCACACAAACACCCATCAGTGATGGTGGATTCTTCTCCCTATAAGGAAAGTAGGATAGGGGAGAATAGATGAGCTTCCCATGTAGGTACAGGCTCACCCCTACCCCAGATTCCTAGGTGTCACTATTCCTTTGCCCAAGGGACCAAGGTTGTGAGATGGGGCTATTTTGATCAATGTGTGACTGAGTAATTCTGCTGGTGGCTACTACCCTCGTTAGGGCCCCCCACCAACCCATCACTCACACACACACACACACACACACACACACACACACACACACACACACTCTTCTACAACCATTTTTTGTCTCTTGGGCTGAGACAGGTCCTGCCTCGGGAAGCTGCCAGAAGATTCTGAGGGAATTTGGAATCTGTCCTCCCTCTTTATTTTCTTCACCCTGGATTTGGTGGCTCCAGTAGGGGACCAAGCCTGTGATCCCTCCCTCCTAACACCCCACCCCATTCAGAGCAGGAGAACAGAGGCAGGCTGATCTTACAGCAATGCCTTTCTCCCCACCCCCCACTCCTAGGCACCTTGGGAGGGACAGAGAGTTCCTTTCACTGGTTGCAAGGCCAATTAGACATGGGTTGAAGGATGAAGGCTGATCAGATCTAGACTGGGGGCAGGGCAGGAAAGGATCGGTTTGAGGAATAAAGTTCAGGATTAGAGAAGCAGGACAATAGGAGAATTAGAAGATTTCTCCCAGGTATTGGGGACCTGGAAGGGACTCCTCTTCCCATCTTGGTCATCAGGCAGATGAAGGACAGAGGGGAATGACCATCATTTTTATCAATGGAATTTCCACAACCCTCTGCTCCTATCCTGCTTTCCTCAGGCCTGGAAAAGTGATGTTGCAATAACTGTGATCCTCTTTCTACTTATCCTTGAAGTAAAGAAGAGATCCCAGGCCAGGGAAGAGGCCTGCTGAGTGCCCCCTCCTCTTGGCTTGGGAAAGGGCTCTCTAGGCTTCATGTAAGACAACAAGGATTTTTTTTGGCACGGAGGCAGGGCAGGATCATGAAGGAAACTGTGGAAACCCAGAAACTGTACATAATGCCATCTCTTTGACTTGGATCTGTCTGGGGGAATGAGAGGCTTGTCCTTGTGGTCACTCCCTGAAGTAGAGTTTTATTTATTTCTCTCTTCCTTTGAGAAGGAGGGGGTTGGCATGGGGGTAGGGGTGGGAGTCGCTCCACTTGGGAGAAGGTTTTGCAAGTATGTTTTAGCATGTGTATGGGTGCTTGGTCCCTCTGACCCTGAAATCACCTTTTTACCCCACCCCCATTGGATTGGAGGTGACATTCCCCCTTTTTCCCATGGGAGCAGGGGGGGGGGGACTCTTGTCCACAGCCTCCAGATCTGTCCCTCTGTTTGCCCACCCTCTAGTCCTCAATACCCTGTCCCCTTGCATCCTATGTAATTGTCTCTTGAACCTTCTTGAAACCAACACATAAAACATAAAGGATGATAATTAAATTGCAAAAAAAAAATACAGCTTTTTTGAGAATAGATATTAAGGGAAGAGGAAAAAATGGAAAGGAGGGGGAACCAGGTATCTAATCCAAGCTTCAAGATTGGTTTCCCTCAACCCTCCATAGGAAAAGTTTTAAAATCAAGTAAAATTTTGCAAGTCATGAAGTGGTTAATTTGTTCATGCTTATCGGAAGAGTTGGAGGGCAGTAGGGAACCATTCTCACTTCCACCCCCTCTTCAGAGGCTAGAGAGGGAAAGTAAAATTGACTAGGCATGAAAATGACCAGCAGTGAACTTGACCTGTATGTCATAAGTGAAACTGATCACAGGGGAACAATGGACTTGATGAAGGGAGCTTACTCACTCTCCAACACCTACAGCCGCTCAGATGGCCTGGCCAGTAACCAACCCCCTCCTAACAAGTCTGCTTCCAGATGTCAGTCGGGACCTCATCCTGTAGTCAGGCAGGGAGGTCCCCGCACCCAGTTCTCCAGGGAAAGAACTGGGCCAAAATTCCCAAATCCCTTGAATCCTTCCTTGGCTTCTGCCAGCTTGGTTCAGCTTTGATCCTGACCCAGCTGGTGCCAGCTCTTGGCACTGCTCTCAGTTCATTCAAAGCTACTGCTGTTCTCTGCTGCCCTCTTGTTCCGGGCACTCCTATATTCAGCCTTTCTGCCCTCCTCCTCCTCCTCCTTCTCTCCTCCATGTCTCTGGCTTTGGAGTGCAGGGTCTGGGAATGTTTGAGTTCTTCAGCCCTTTACAGCTCCCTGGCTCTGTCCACTGGAGATTCTGGCTCCATGGTAGGCTGGGAAGCCTGAAGGATGCAGGTCAGGCTCTGTCCTCCAAAGGAAAAACAAACAGCATCAGCCTCTGGAGCTCAAGGAGGGAAGCCAAAATTGCCTCAGCCAGAAATCTGGACAGTTTGAGGGACTGGAGACTGAGGAGGAAGAGAGGTATTTAGGCTCACCACACTTTCTTTACCCTTTAATCAAGCAAACTGAAGATATTCTGACAATATCCTAGATAGAAATTCAGTTGAAGGAGACTCCATCCTTGCCCTCAGGGAGTTTTCAATCTGATAGGGAAAGACAGAAGTTACCTACAAACTAAAGAACACATTGTAGAGCTGTGAATTGGTCTAGTAACTAGACTCTAGTTGTTCTGAAAAGTATTTGGAATGTGTCAAGAAAAGTGACTAGGCTATATCTTTGATGCCAATATTTGCCACAAGAAGGTAAAAAAAAACCGCAAGAAAGGTCCTATATATGAAAGAAAATACTTGTAGCACCTCAGTTGAGGAGACCCCCTGATCTCAAGCATCTCCCAAGCTGATGGAGGAAGGGAGGACACACCTTCAGAACAGAGTAACACATAAACCAGTCAAAGGAATAAACTATACTCCATTCTCTGAAGAAGAGAGAGGTAAAGGAGTGATGAAACCCCAGAGAAGATAACCAAAGAAACAAAGTGTTGGCAAAGGCTGCCCTTTCAAAGGTTCTCTAGAACTGGAACTTTGCTTATTGTTTGGTTGGTTGTTTTTCAGTCGTTCCCTACTCTTTCATGACTCCGTTTGGGATTTTCTTGGCAGAGGTATTGGAGTGGTATGCCATTTCCTTCCCCAGCTCATTTCACAAATGAGGAAACTGAGGCAAGCAGGGTTAAATGACTTGCCCAGGGTCACACAATTAGAAAGTGTCTGAGGCCAGATTAGAACAAAGGAAGATGAGTCTTCCAGACTAGCTGGAATTTAGTAATCACCAAGACAACTGTTTACCCCTTCCACAGATGCCAAAACTGACTTAGTGATGTGCATATGGCCACACAGGTAGTAAGCAAATAGCAATTCGTGGCAGTGTGTCTGGAGTCAGAAGACCTGTGTTGGCATGTCCACTCTCACCACCTGTGTGACTTTGGGCAGCTGATTTAATATCTTGGCCTCAGTTTCCTCATCTGTAAAATTGGAGGCTCAGACTAGATGACTTCTAGGGTCTCTCACAGCTTTAAATCTGAACTTGGAGGAACTGCAATTCCAATCCAGATTTCTAGCTATTAGCTCGATCAGTCTGAGGGGTTGTCTCTACAATGGTGTCAAAATGCTTGGAAGAGAGGGACTATTTCGATTTTGGATAATGAACCAGTCTGGGGAAGAATCTTTCTAGGAGAGAAGAAAAGGAAAACTGAAGAAGTGGAGATCGTCCATCATCCAGACCCCTAAATCCTAACCCCCAGCCCTCTGTTTTCACTCAGGAGCACCCTCTCTCCTGAGAGAGGCGGGGGCTGGAAACATACTTCAGAGGGCCATGCCCATCAGAGGAAGAAGTGCTGTATGTAGTATTGGGAGCAATTTAGGGCTCTTGCTGGGAAGACAAAGGGCCCCTCTATCAGAGGATTCTACTTTTGGAGAAAGAGTTCCCAGCGCCCAGCTGGGAGGTCCACCCTCTTCGGCCCTCTTTCTCTTGACAATCAGACCTAAGCTTAAAAAGGCCATAGACTCCCACTGTATTCTGGGCCATCTCCAGTCATTCCGATCTACATCTGGCCGCTGGACCCAGAGGATTCTGGAGGAGAAAGTTAGGTTGGTGACTTTGCACAGCCCTGCCTCACTGTAATCCAGTTCACTTGCAAGTCCTGGCATCATCTTCCTGATGTTATGGTCCTCTTTGATAAGGAAGGATGAACCACACACTACCCCTGTCCTCCAAGCTGAATATAACCTTAAGGCAGAGTCCTGTGCTAGGTATTAGAAGGAGATTCAGGGGAAGAGCCGGCATTCTTGCTCTCAGGAAGTTTCCAATATTAGAGAGAGAGAGTAGTTACCTACACACTAATACATAACTTGGGGATTTTTGAATTGAATTTCCATTCTGGAAAGCCACCTGGGGTTGAGGTGGGGAGGAAAAGGACTTCTATCCTCAAGTCTTTTCCTTCCTCATTTCTAATCTCAACTCCTCTGATTGTAGCTCCTTCCATTCTGCTTTACCTCCATGATAAGCTTTGGGAACTAATGTTTGACACAACCGGGAGTCCTTACCCCAATCCTGATTTTAGTTTTCAGTATAGCCTTGGCCCATCTGCTCTTATCCTGACCTCAGTAGGATGGGATTATAGGGGATCCCTTACCTCTCCCCTTCATACACTTTTGGAGAATCTAAAACGTGTGCTTCTGTCACTCCAAAGTCTTCCATCATCACATTCCTGAATCATAACCCCTCTTTCTCACCCTTGGAGTTTGAGAAGTGGGAAGAAGAGAAACTCAGAATCTTCATCCCTTTCCATTATCCTGGCTCTCCAACTTGGGATAAGGGTGTAAAGGAGTCAAACCATTTGAATTCAGGGATTTGATCACTTCAGGGGCTCTTTTTTGGAGAGGAGAAAGCAGGGTTAGTGTTGGAGTCAGGAGTAGACACTTCCCAAGATGCCCTGGGGTAGGGGGTCTGCTGACCATATGTCTGTGGGGAGGCAGCCTCTTAGTAATGCAAAGCAGATTCCTCTCTCGCTCTGTGGCAGCTGGTGGGCTGATTGCCAAGGGAGAGAGGGAAGAAGGGGGCTTGGGCCCCAAGCTGTCTGCATACAGCAATGTTTGAGACCCAGAAATCTGGTCTTAGGAGATATTGGCCAGCAGTTACCCCCAATGTTGTTTCCCCTTCTCTCCCTGCAGCCCCTTGTTCTCTCTTCTCTCAGGATTCCATTGCCTTCATCTTGAGTCCCTCACAATCCCTACTAAGAGTTTCATATTTTGGTACCCCACCTGAGCCTGCCTTCTCTCCTGAAGTATCCCAGGCCTTAAACTTTTCCTGTTTCCATTAATAACTTCCATTAAAGCTCTCACTCCCTCTCAGTCTGCCTGAATCCATGAGGTGTCAAGGACTGATAATGACTTCATGTGTTATACTCCCCATCGGTGTTTAAACACGATTCACAGACTAGATCTCCACTAAAGCAAATTCCCTCCTTTTACAAATGAGGGAATGGCACAAGCGGCAAATTGCCCACCTCTAATTAAACCCCATGTCCCGATCCAATGTTCTTGCCACACACAGTGAATGAGAGAGTTGGGTTAGATGATCTCTCAGGGCCCTTCCAGTTCTGACACTCTATGACTCTCTAAGGCATTCTCAAGGATTATAGGCAGTATGGCAGACCCAGCTGGGGAGATGGTTCCCACTTGGGAAGGGACTTTGCAGGGGGACCACTCAAATTTTGTGACTCAGGCAGCTATCTTATTCTGCCCCATGTAAGACGAGCTTTGCCCTTCTACCACATTGGCTCCTCATTTCCTGGGACTCTCTTAGACATCCCCATCTGTTCCTCTGATTCCTTTTCTGTCTTCCCAGGGATGCTCTGCATGATTCTATCTAGCTAGATAGAGGAAATCTTTGCTAGGAAGCCTTATCTTTGTATCTGCTGATTCCATAAGACTGGGAGATACCAGAAAGCATGGACCAGCTCTCTACTTCTTCTAAATTTTCTGGTGTTGCCCAACTAGGGCTCTGCCCTCAAAAGAGATTTCGTATTGGACATCAAATTGTCTAACAGACTGTTTATTATAGAGGCTGCCTAATGTAAACCCCACCCTACTTTCCCTGCCCCTCTATTCCCCTTCTCTGCCACCATTAATGTAATCAGCGAAGGTTCAGACAACTGAACATCAAGGGTATAAATTGGGTTCAAATGAGTTAATCAGTTTGGGGGTGAAGTACTTTGATCATTGGATGAAGATAGACGATGCCAGAAAGGAAACGTTTAGTGATTGGCTGAAGGAATTAGACACACTCCCGGGCCCAGGTATAATATACCAAGACAGTTGGAATAATGCATTCTAGTATGTGAGTTAAGTGGGGGTCAGAGGTAAAGGATTCATGAGAGAGCCTTGCTCTTGAAGAACGGAGGGACAAGTTTATAGTTAATTTACTTCTCCCTTCTCCCCCAAGCCCCCGCTGGTGATGGTCTTCACTTTGAAAGATCAAAGATTTGGAGTTCTCATTGGCTATTAGTCACAGTCTTCCTGAAACAGCAGTGACTGATAGCAACATCCGTGTTAGCAACTGAGAAGCATAGCAAGGACAGACTAGGCACCCTGAGGAAAGGAGCCTTTATTATTCTAAAAAGGCAACTACCCTCAGAGCCCAGCCAATCCCTGAGGAGAATGTCATGAGCACTTTATGAAAAGGGGGGTGGGGAAGACTTTTGGAGAGTCTGAATGTACCCTTTGGTCACAGACGCTCTTTAGATTTGAGCCTGCTCCCCCTAGTGACCTTGTGTGTGGGGGAGGAGAGTGTGCCCTCAGTTTGGGAAGATGTTTCTATAACAGCTACCCTTGCCCCACCTTAGTAATTATTAATACATACTGCATACTCTTAGTGAAGATGCCCTTTCCAAAAGCTAACTAGCACTGGCTGATAATCAGTGGGAAGTACACCAGTGGGGGTTTATGGGTGAAAGTATTTTTAAAAATAAGCTCTTCAAGGGGCGGCTAGGAGCAGTGAATAGAACACCAGCCCTGGAATCAGGGGGACCCGACTTCAAATCCGGCCTCAGACACTTGACACACTTACTAGCCGTGTGACTTTGGGCAAGTCACTTAACCCCAATTGCCCTCCAAAAAGCAAAAAAAAGAAAAAAAAATCTCTTAAGAGTTACCTTTAGAACCCTGAGGGGAGAAGTAGTAGTAGTAGCTATCCTCAGGGGTGGCTAGGTGTCACAGCGAATAGAGCCTGGCCCTGGAGTCAGAAGGACCTGAGTTCAAATGCGGCTTCAGACACTTAACACTTACTAGTCATGTGACATTGGGCAAGTCACTTAACCCCAATTGCCCTGCCTTCACCGCTCCAAAAAACAAAAGTAGCTATCCTCTGGGGAACCAACCTACTGATATGAGTGGGAATAGGGAAAGTGGTCCTGGAAGAGGTGTTGTACTACTAGTAATAGTACTAAAAAGAGCTATGAATTGAGAGATCTAGGTTTAAATCCTCCTTTCATCGTTTACTATCTATGTGACCATGGGCAAGTCATTTAACCTTTCTGACCCTTAATTATCTCATCTGTAAAATGGGAATGATAAACCTATGTGACTATCTCATAGAGCTGCTATAAGTCTCAAGTGAGAGAATATATGTAAAGCATCTTCTGACCCTTGAGGTGCTATGAAAGTATCAGTGACTATTACCACCAGCATTACTGTTTTTATTCCAAGTGAAAGTTGAAGGGCAAAACATCTGTGAAGTTTCTTGGCCTTTCTTCTCCCTTCTTCTGTGTACCTTCCTATTCATCTATGCAGGTCCAAAAAGGGGAAGCATCTTGGCATCCTATCAAGGTTCTTCCACAGCCCCAACTTGTGGTTTCCTCTAATGATCTCCATTCCTATACCCTAACCTCTTCCCCCTCCAACCTCCCCACATAATCCCATCTGGAGTTAAGGCCAAGAGAAGGTCCAAATGATTCCATCAGAGAATTGCATATAGGAACATTCCAGACCCCGCCCCCCACCCACTCAAAGTGTACCCAGTCCAGCCCTTTCAGCTCTTTTCCAGCATAGCTTAATCCCAGATTCCCTTTCCCTACAATCCTTCCCTCAACTTCTTCCTGAAATATTCCCTGTGGAATCCTTTGATATCTGGGGTTGAGACTCCTCCCTGGGTCTGGTCTGCTCCCTATGGAATGACCCCAGGAATGCTTTCTCCTCACTTCCTTTCAACCCCATTCCTAGCTCAGCCATGGTGGTGCTTGGAAGGGGTGGAGCCTTCCAATGTCACAAACGTCTCCATTAAGAAACTTCCACAAGAGAATGCCCTACCAGCTTTCCCTGGGAATGAGAAGAAATCAAAAGGCAGCTCCCAACTGTAATCCACCTTCCCATTCCCTCCAGTTGGCTCTGATCTTAGCACTACGTGCCTGTCCCCTTGAAATGTTCTAGGGAGTGTCTGTCTCATTTCTCTGTTCCATCTCTTTTATTGCAACCAGCTCATCCCATCTGAAGTGTCTTCATGATGGTGTAGGAGTCTGTGTGGCATTTGTCTGAAATGCAGTATTAAATCAGATGCTCTTCCTAGGCTAATTTGTTTTCCTGCTAACATATGTTTTTATGTGTGTTATCCATGTGTATACACCCACAGAGGACCTTAAGTTAAAGAGAAGGTACTGACTTAAATCCCCCTGATTTCACGTGTACAGGGAATTTATGGACAAAGGACCTCCTTCCACTAATGCAGGCTGGCATCTTCTCTTCAATGTATGGTCATAGAGAATTGCCTAGGGCGACAGGAGGTTTAATGATGTGCTCAAAGTCACACAGCCAATATGTGTCAGAGGGAGAAGTGGAACTCAGGTCTTTCTGTTTTAGATACCATCTCTCTATATGCCAGCCTTGAAGTGGAGCATATATGCCTGTGAGTCTTATACAGAGTATATATGTGTGTATAGACATTGGTATATAAAGGCAGAAAGATGTGCCAGGAATATGGAATGGAAAACGACTTTGAGTCCTTCCCTTTAGCTTTTGCTTTGGCTCACATGCATTTATGAGCCAGACCCAGAGGATTTGGTGGGGGCTGGGGTGGGGTTCTGGAAATCCCTGATACTGTAAAACCGCCTAGCTCCTGTTTCTTTGACAGAACACTTTAAAAATGAGTTCAGGGGCACAGTATCCCCATAGGACAATGAAAAAGAAGTTCTAAGGAATTTCTAACCCTAAAATAATAATAGCTAACATTTATATAGTGCTTTAAGATTTGCAAAGTTCTTTATAAATATGATCACACTTCTATCCTCACAACAACCCTGGGAAGTAGATGCTGTAATTATCCATACTTTACAGATGAGGAAACTGAGGCAGACAGAGGTTAAGTGACTTGCCCAGGGTCACATAGCTAGTAAATGGCCATAGGATTTGAATTCAGGTCTTGCTGATGCCAAGTACATCACTCTATCTGCCATCTCACCTAGCTGTCTTAATAGAATAAGGTTGTAGTCTGAGACAAAGGACTGCAATTCAGATTCGAGCATGGTGGTGGGGGGGAGGTGGGAAGTGGGGTAATGGGAAAGAAGAGACAGTCTCAGCCTAGATACCCTCTGCCTGGCTATTTTGGGCAGCTTCTTAGATAATTGTTATTGCTCATAAGTTCTGGTCATGACCGAAGAGATGTCAGCCTACTCTTATCAGAAAGAAACTTTCTAGTCATTCCACCATAAGAGATGATAATGAGATGAACAGCAGATCCCTGAGAAAACACAAATGCCATAACTTGGTGTCTTCCCTGCCAAGGGGAGAAGGCCAGCAATGACCAGAGGGAAATAGCAACTAGAGACAATACATGTAATAGAGGGAAGAGATATCAATGGTAGACATAGCTACCCTGCAGGGTCTGAGACGTGAGTTGCTCTGGGCATGGATGTGTCCCCACTACATGTATTCCCTATGTATGTATCTTCCACATGTATTCCCTGATCATATGGACTTGCAGCATGTTTCCCTTCCTGTGTGTCCCCTCGCCACACTTGTTATCTACATGTGTTTTTTTTTTCATGTGTGGTCCTTAGGCATGTGTGTTGTCTGTGTGTGATACCCTGAGGGAGAGTGTACCCCAAATGCACATGGGAATTTCATCACTTTATCTATTATCTTTGTTTAGGTGTCTTGCTTGGACTTAATACACTCTCCGACTAACTGGTAAATATAAAAGGCACTGGTGGGGACTTGTGAGCTAAGGTTTGAATCACAGAGTGCCCTCAGTATTGGATAACTTTCTTGGGGCGCCTATATGTGAGAAAATGTGCCCCAAAGGCTAAAAAGGGATTTCCTTCTCTTTCAGGGAAAATATAAAAATATGAGCTTACCTGTAATTCTAGAAATACTGAATTGGGGAACTGGGACTTCATGATGCATGACTGGTATATTTATACTTTAAAATGTCAGTACTTCAGAGATCTAGGATTTCATAGATGTTGGTCCTGTCCTGACCAACAGAATGCAAACCCTCTTTGATTCTTTCTGAGTTGCTGTGTTTTTAAAAATCTCCACCATGCAACTACCACTTCAGAGAACCTCTTCAAATTGATTTTGTCTGGTCCTTGGAAGACAGACATATGGTCCATCCTTGGCCCAACCTTGAGAACTTCCAGGTTGATAAGAATGAAGAGAACTTGCTTTCCACTGTTTCAAACCTGAGGACTTTTCTCTGTTGCAAAGAAGCATCAAAAGAGGAATTTAGTGGCAAGACTCATGTACCACTTACAGCTAAATCCCTTTCCAATCTTCTCAGGAGTGTTAGGGGTCCCTTTGGAGATGCCACCATCTTTAAGGGCTGCTAGTATGTCTCCTCACAAAGACACTCCCTCTCTCATTTCTGTGCCTTTGCATTGCTGTCTCTCATGCTTTGTCTCTCCTTACTTCTGCCAAATAGAATCCTCCTCTCCCTTAAGATGCAGCTGGAGCATCGTCTTCTGCACAAAGCCTTTGCTAATTTTCCCTAGCTGTCTTTCCTCCAAAACTACTTTACCTTGTATTGAATTATTTTGCATGTAGTTGTATTTATTCCCTTTATATTTATGCTGTAAATATTCATATATGTTCTTATTGTTTCATTAGAATGTGACATCCCTTTGAGTAAGAATTGTTTCATTCTTTGTACATGTATCCCCAGGTCCTAGCACTATGCCTGATTCAATAGGAGGTACTTATTAGATACCTTGAATGATTGAAATGAATGGAAAAGTATTCATCAAGTACTTACAAGTGCCAAGAACTGTGCTAAGGACTGAGAATGCAAACAGAAATTTGAGATAGTCATTGCTTCCAAGGCATTCACACCCTAATTGGGCAAGACAACTCAGAAAGTTCAGCTATAAGACAGATGGAAAGGTCTGGAAATCCTAAGATTCAGAAATAGGATAACAAGGATATGAGTGGCAAGGCCCAGAGCTTCTTGGGTTACTTAAGTAGTTTGGAATCAGTGCTGGGAGACTGCAATGTATGGAAGCTGAACAAATGATAAGGCCTTGGGGTCCACCATTTTGTTGTTGGTTGTTGTTTGTCTTTCATTCCTGAAGGGAACCATGACATCAGGAAGATGATGTCATGACTTGCAAGTGAATTGGATTTAAGTGAGGGAGGGCTGTGCAAGGTCACCAGCCTCACTTTCTCTGTGCTGGGGAGTCTTCCCAGCTCCTGGTCATCCCAGATGGGTTCTGGGTCTACCCAGGACCTGGGGGTAAAGGAAGAAGAGGAGTAGTTACCCTCCCCTGTGGAGATGGGTCTTTCTTTTGCCAAGCCACCCAAGATGGATTCTGAGTTCTAGCATACCTGCCCTCCCCCCAACCAACACACATTCCAAGACCTCCTGGGATGTTCAGACTCCACCTATCGACTTCTGGTAGTTTTCCCTTCCCAAATTAGTATAACTCTGCCCATTCTCCCCAAATAATTGCTATCACATGGCACAGAAATATTTACAGTGAGCTACATAAATAATTACATTGTTATTCCCACCCTTAGATCACACAAAGAGTGTAACCTCAATATTTCTGAAAAAAAAAAAGCCATTATAGCACTTGGTGAGTTTAGCAGAGACAGAGTCTCTATTTCCCCAGTGTTTCTAGACCTTTCAGTTTTCCCTTGCCTTCCCCTCTAAGGAATCTCCTCGTCCTTTGTGCTATGGCCTGATCCCACCTCTGCCCTCTCTGGAGAGGACCCCCACTGGCACTCTTCTCACCCTACTTTCCATTTACATGTGGCATCTCTGATGGACATCTCTGAGAACAGGGTCCTGCTTTCAGCTCACAGTTCTATGGGGCAACATTTTTTTTTTTTTGAAGCAATCAGGGCTAAGTAACTTGCCCAGGGGCATACAGCTAGTAAGTGCCTGAGGTCAGATTTGAACTCAGCTTCTAGTGACTCCAGAACCAGTGCTCTATCCACTACACCACCTTGCTGCCCCTGGGGAGCATTTTGTTAAAGGATCTCCTCAAAGATGCCCAGAACTGTTCGATAAAGGTTATTGTGCTAGCACACCCCCAAGGTTTTCGTTGGGCTTTTGTGCCTCGATCCACAGAGATGAAGCTATTTCAGTATAAAACAGAAAGAAGAGTCCCTTCTGAGAGGAGTACTTGAAAGTTTTTGAAATAGCTTTTACCAACACAGTATCATTTACTCCTGTGAGGCAGGCAGGGCAGAGAAGATGAAACAACACTCAGTGAGCTAGAAGGGAGCACCCAGCCCCCTGGTCCAGCCTTCCCTGAACAAAAATCTCCTCCACAGTATCAAAGACGAATGGCCTATTCAGCCTGGGGGTGAGATATTCCAGTGACACGGCATTGACTTCCTTCCAAAGCAGTCTATTCCACTTTTAGACAATCCTGATTGCCAGGAAGTTTTTCCTTACATGGAGCCAAAACCTTGCTTCCTTCTGGCATCCACTTAATCATCTGAATTACCTTTCTCTTGAATCCAGCTAGATGGTGTAATGGATAGAGCAAGAGACTAAGTATTAGGAAGATCTGAGTTCAAATCCTGCCTCAGAAACACCCCTACTTTTTAAGCAAATCACTTATCCTCTTCAGCCTTAATTTCCTCGTACAGAAAATGGGGATGAAAATAACACCTACTTTGTAGGCTTGTTGTGAGGATCTAATTGAGAAGCCATATATAAAGGGCTTTGCAAAGCTTCAAGTCTTCTAGATGCTAGCCAATACTTTAACCCAATGGTCCAACTCCCTGTTATCTGGACTATTGCAATCACCTGAGGTGTCTTCCTGTAATGGAAATGCAGATTTGAAGATCTTCCCTGCTCCTAGGCCCTTTGATTGGCTTAAGTGACTCTGAGAACCTTCTTTAATTTGAAAGTATATTCTGCCCCCTAATAGGCTGAATGTGGTCACATGGAGCCTGTGGTAGGAGGCTTGGTTTTCAGGAATGACCACACCTTGATGCTGTATGATTGGGCAGTGGGTCAAGAGGGTGGTTATATTCTCTGACCCAGGAGAAGGCTATATAATCCCTGATGTGAGGCTTTGCTCTGGGGCTCACTTTGAGAAGTGTTGCGTGATTTGACCAGATGAGACTCTGGGCAGCTGTTGAGAGCCGCCCCCTCCCCCCCCCAGCTTTGAAAACCCAGATGTTGATGCTTCCCTCTCTGGTAACTGTGATTTGGTATTGATGTAATGGTTAGACAGTTTGGAAGCCTGTCTGCTTGATCTGTCTGTATACTCTGAAGTTCAGGGTGCTGACCTTTTTCCCCTGAACTAGGTAATATATGTTTGGTTGATTAAAGTGAGCTTGTTAACCGATTTTGAGTTGCTTTCCTTTACAAAAGCAGATCTAAGAACCTGTGTTGGCAGCCACTCTGGGATGTTGGGGTGCTTGCCGCTACACTTCCCTTCTCCATTTTCCCACTTTGCTGAGCTGTCTTTCTTCTTGCTGCATAAATAATGTTTTTACATAGAGCTGACCATGTCACTTCTCTGATCAACTCCCCTGCCCTTCCATGGCTCCCTTTTGCCTTCCAAGTTATGTTCAAACTTCTTTCCTTTTCCTTATCCATGTAATAGGGGGAAGGAAACTGAGTCCCTGGGGGAAGGGGTGTGTGTGTGTGTGTGTGTGTGTGTGTGTGTGTGTGTGTGTGAAGTGATGATAACAATAATAGTAGTTAGAATTTATAGAGCCCTTTAAAAATTGTGAATGATTTTACATATTCTAGCTTATTTGATCTTCATAAAAACTTTGTGAAGGAGAGAAGGAGGAGGAGGAAGAGGAGAAGGAGGAAGAGGAAGAGAAGGAGAAAAAGAAGAAGACGAAGAAGAAGGAGGAGAAGGAGAAGAAGGAGGAGGAGGAGGAGGAGGAGCTAGCATTTATACAGCACTTTTGCAAGACATTTTACAAATATTATTTCATTGATCTTTATAGCAGTCTTGGATGGTGGGTGTTATTATTAACTTCATTTGACAGATGAGGAAAGAGGCCCAGAAAGGTAAAGAAATAATACCAATAATAATAACTAGACCTTATACATCACTTTAGTGTCTGCAGATCCCTTTGCACGGCTTATGTCATTTGGTCTTTATAACAGTCTTGGGAAGGAAGGGTTATTAATAAGAAGAGCTAGCATTCCTGTGGCACTTTTGTAAGGTTTGCAAAGCACTTTACAAAGATTATCTCATTTCTTCCTCCCAGCAGTCTTGGAAGGTGGATGCTACTATTATCCTCATTTTACAGATAAGAAAACTAAGGCACAGAAGAGGTTCAGTGACTTGAGCAGCTCCATAAAGCTGGTGTGTCTGAGGCCACATTTGAGCTCAGTTCTCCTGACTCTTGGTCCAGTTTTCTATCCACTCTGCCACATACTTGTCCATTTTACCAATGAGGGAACTTGGGTTGAAAGGGGTAAAGGGATATGCTCAAGGTTCCAAAATGAATTCTTGGCAGGACTGGGACTAGAACCCAGGTCCCTGCTCTCTACCTCCAGCACCCAGCAGAGAGGCCAGGGGCGGTTTATTTGCCTGAAGTGATCTTCCTGAAACTTCTCAGATCACACTTGTAAAGGCAGCCACCCAGTACCAGCCACTGTCTACTTCTACCGGCTCCTAAAACAGATTCTAAAACAAAGGGAATGAAATCCATGGCTTTTAGCACTAGGCCAAATCACTCACCTGTGACATTTTAAACCCCAGAATCCCTAAGAAGGAATGGAGAGTGGTGGGGAAATTCTCAGTTCTAGCCCCATCTCTTCCCCTCACCAGCCGTGGGATGAGGAGACAAGTCTCTGAGCCTCATTTTTCTCCTTTATCAAATGAAGAGGATGGAGTGAAAAAAGGTGGATTTGGAGTCAAAGAAATTGGTTTAAATCACAGCTCTGCCATTCGGCACCACAAGCAATAAAGATCGACTGGAGGATGGGGGGGGGGGGGGCCTTTGGTGGGGGCTGGCTAAGAGAGCTGTCCCAGAATCTCTGTGAGTAACAATGGGACTTAAACAAATCACATCACTTGTGAGCCTCACCTTCCTCAATAAGAGGGTTAGAATAGCCAATCTCTAAAGTCTGCTCTAGTTCTAACATTCCTTGGCTCCCTGATCTAAGCAAGGACAAGACAGAACCAGGCACAGGCTCTGGGCACTATGTGCTTCCCCTACCCCCTGCTGTGTGTCCTCCTGGGTTAACACGTGGGAAGGGCACGTGCCCAGCTGGTGCCACATGCCCAGCTGGCCCCAGCCTGTTCCAGCTCCTCTCTCAGGCAGATGCCAGATGCCCGGGAGCTGGGCAAACCTAAGGTGGTGAGTCAGGCTAGGGATTGGTGAAGGGAACACTGAGATCCAACCTGGGCTTGTTGGTGCCCCTACCACAGGAGGATGGGTGTGTCAGGGTACTGGTGCCTAGGGTGAAGTAGTTTGGTTCCCATAGGGCTGGGGGTGAGGCCAAGGGCAACCCCATGACGTAACAAAGACACAGAATGCCAGAACTGAGAGAGGCCTGAGAAATTATTTAGTTATTCTCCTAATTTACAGAGGAAGAAACTAAGTCCAGAGAAGAGCTATAACCTGCTCAAAATCACTCACCAAGTCGGTGACTGAACTTCTCCCTTACCTATCCCTGGGCAGAACCAGGGCTACAGACTGATGCCCAGTACAATACTTTTTCCTCCTATACCATCACTCTGCCCTGGGAGCAAGAGTGGTTATAAGTTGTTGGCAACACGTCAGTTTCTTTCCTTTTTTTTTCTTTTTTGGAGGGGGGAAGGCAAGGCAAGTGGGATTAAGTGACTTGCCCAAGGTCACACAGCTGGTAAGTCAAGTGTCTGGAGCTGAATTTGAACTCAGGCCCTCCTCTAGTGCCCGTGCTCTATTTACTTCACCATCTAGCTGCCCTGGAGTCAGTTTCTAAGGACAATTCTCTGCTATGGGCTGGGTGCTGCCCATGATGATGTTTTCATTTGAGAGGCAGGTCATGATAGTGGATAAAGTGCTGAAATTGGAGTCAGGAAGACCTGTGTTCAAATCTTGCCTCTGACATCTTCAAGTAACCTCTCTCACCCTTTCCTCATCTGTAAAATGGGGATAATAAGAACATCGACCTCACAGAGTTTTGGGGAGGAGCAAATGAGATCAGGTAGAGATGAATGGGGGAGGGGTGATGATTTACTCAACACTGGAGTGAACACAAAGCAGAGCTGACCTGGCTGGAGACTAGAGGTCAAGTACTTCAAACAGAAGCCTCCCCCATATATAACCAGCCACCCCCCCCCCCACACACACACACATGACCCCGAATATGTAAAGTGTGCTGCAAACCATAATGCTGTCTGTTCAATTGTTTCAGTCGTGTCCAACTCTTCATGACTCCCATTTGGGGTTTTCTTGGCAAAGATACTGGATTGGTTTACTAATCTGACAGATGAGGAAACTGAGGCAAATAGAGTTAAGTGAGTTGCTCAGGATCACATAGCTAGTAAGTGTCTGAGGCCAGATGTAAATTCAGGTCTTTCTGACTCTGGGCTTGGGGCTCTCTGAGCCACCACCTAGTTGCCCTGTGATTAATTAGTCAAGCAAAACAAATTTGGCCATGCCCGAAAATACACATGCAAATCTGTACGCAGAACCTTCCTCTCTAACTGCAGTTCTTTCTCATAATCAGAGTAAGGCAAGTTCACCCAGCAATCTACTCCTTGTTTCCAGAAAACTCCAGTTAAAAAAGCATATTCACTTGGGGCTGGGCATTATGGACCCCTATTAACACCTCAGGCAGAATCCTTCAGCAGATTAGCTGGTGGTCACATTGGGCCCTAGGGAGATGAGTTAGCTGGGCAAATCACTTTGCCTCTGTGATTCTCAGATTCCTCCTCTTCAAAATGAAGGGGTTGAATGATGTTCCAGATGACTAAAATTTAAGTGCATCTTTCTTTTCTGTGAAGAAATGGTCAACTTTAAGAGCAGGAAGGTAAATATGATTTCCTTAACTATTTTTTTTTAATGAAAAGCAATTGCTGTACCAAAACAAAAGGTATCCATAAAAAATCATAACACTAAAAGAGGGGGCATGTGTATAGATCAGATGGCTTTTATCGTTCTTTTGAGTTGTCATTCTTTGGTTTTGTGATTCTACAGAGGGAGAGTTCAGTCTGACATGCCTTGGCTTGAGTGTTGGTATTCATGGAGGTGACAGGGTTAATTGGGGGAGATTGTAAGGATATAATAGGCTCATGGCGATGTGGCCTGAAGTGGGTGCTTAAGAGTGGAGATGGGGAAGGTAACTAAGAACAAACTTTTCCCTTTCACAATTATCCAGGGGCTGACTCTCTTCAAGAGTCCCCTTCTTCCCTCAATCCCCAACCCCCAACTCAAGAGATTGGCAGGGACAGCTGTAGACCCTAGAGGGGCTCAGTCCATGAGAAGAAGAAAGTGGATCCCAGATCAGAGCCTGTCTCCTTAACCCTCGGGCCGCCAGTCACCCCCAACCAGCTTCCCCAACCCCCCCTTCCACTCCCACCAGTTAAGGGAAGCTGGCGCCAGAGAAAGACCTGGCACCTTGCCACACGGGGCTGGGCACAGGAGACAGAGGCTCGCTGCAACTTGCCCTATGGATTGGCATTTTTACTTAAAGAGAACCTGCTTCTATCTCCTCCACCCTACTCTGTAGCTTCACTGCTGGGGTCAGGTTAAAAGAAAAAAAATGGACCTGGGCCTTAGCATTAGTTTAGTATCTGCATAAAATTTGCATACATTTTACATAATGGTTCTCTTTGTGCCACAGCACACTAACAGTGCCCCCAACCCTAACTTACTGAAGTTCCATGTTGGCTCCATTCAGAAAGACAGATTGGATCTTGTTAATTTGTGTGGAGTCTCCAAACCGCAGGGGTCAGTGGCATGAAACTACTCAGAACCCCAGCAAATAGAAGGATAATAATAAAATAGCTAGCATTTCTATAGCACTTTAAGGTTTTCAGAACCCTGTAGATTCGTTATCTTTCTTGGTCCTCACAGCTCTGGGAAATAGGTGCTATTATCATTGCCATTTTACAGATGAGGAAACTGAGGAAGTTTATGATTTATTTATTATTTATTATTCATAGGTAGTAAGTGTCCTTAGATCTTCCCGTCTTTAATTCTAGCACTGTGCTCTTAAGGACTGCACCATCTAGTTTTTCAGCATTTGTTGATGGTCACTTAGACTTCCTAACATTAACCCAAGAGACTGGATGGGGCTGGGCAGGGTGGGGCTCCATAGCATTTTTGGATTGAAAATTCTCCCTTTAATCTCTCTCTCACAGGCTCACTCTCTTAGGAAGTTTTAGCATGTGACCTTTGCAAAGACTTCTTACTCTGCAACAATGTGATCAAAACTCCTGCCACAAACAACATAAAGTTAGATCAATTATATATTCATTCATTTATCCATTCATCCAGGCAGCATGGTGTATTGGGAAGAGCCTCGGAGCCAGGAGAGCTCAGTTTTCCTATCATATCTCTGATGTTTATTATATGTGTGACCAAGTAATTTCATTTTTCTTAGCCTTGTTTTCTTTTTTATTTTATTTTATTTTTTTGGAGGGGGGAGGGCAGGGCAATTGGAGTTAAGTGATTTGCCCAAGGTCACATGGTTAGTTTTTATGTTAGGTGTCTGAGGCGAATTTGAACTCAGGTCCTCCTGACTCCAGGGCTGGTGCCCTATTCACTGTGCCTCCTAGCTGCCCCTGAGCCTTAGTTTCTTCATGTGTAAAGTGGGGATGATAACAGCTGATAACAGATCTTTAATCTCTCTTTGCCTCCCTGGGTGGTTGTGAGGAAAGCACTTTGTAAAGCTTTAGCCACTGAGTTATTTTTAAATACACTTATCAAGTACTGGATGCTCTAAAGGCTCTGGAGTGCATTGTCTCTTCATTTAATCCACCTTGATGGGATTTAGTAAAAACATTAGGATCTTACAGTTGCTCCAGGCCAGATGCTCACTCTATTGCCTCGGTTCTTGGGGACCATTCTTTGCTTTCTTGATGGGCCACAGATGCATACTTCAATTTCAGAGTAAAGCTTCTCTTTCTATAACCACTTAAATGGAAGCAGTTTCTTCTTTCTTCCTTCCTTCCTTCCCTCCTTCCTTCCTCTTTCTTTCTTTCTCTTTCTTTCTTTCTTTCTTTCTTTCTTTCTTTCTTTCTTTCTTTCTTTCTTTCTTTCTTTGTTTCTTTCTTTCTTTCCTTCCTCCCTTCTTTTTGCTTCCTTCCTCACTTCCCCCCCCTCTATCTTCTTTCTTTTGAATTTAATTGTTAAAAAAATTTTCAGTTCTGAATGCTCTTTCCCACTCCTTTCTCTTTCCTCCATCAAGAGGTAGGTGGTGCAATGCATAGAGCAGTGCTCCTTGAGTCAAGAAGACCTAAGTTTAGACCCATCTTCAGGTATTTACTAGCTGTGTGACTGGGGACAAGTCACTTAATTTTTGTCTGTGTCATTTTCCTCATCTATAAAATGGAGATAATAATAGCACCTACATCCCAGGGTTACTTGAGGGATCCAATGAAATATTTGTGAAACACTTAGCACATATAGAAACATTAACTATTATTATAAAAGAAAAACAAAACCGGGGCGGCTAGGTGTCGCAGTGAGTAGAGCACTGGCCCTGGAGTCAGAAGGACCTGAGTTCGGATCCAGCCTCTGACACTTAATCCACACAAACAAAAACCTAGCCGTGTAACCTTGGGCAAGTTACTTAACCCCAATTGCTTAAAAAAAAAAAAAAGAAAAACAAAACCTATTACAGATATGTATAGTTATGCTAGACAAATTCCATCACTGATGGCTTCTTCCTCGGTGCCTCTTTAATGGGTCTTGGGAGGCAGTGCTGTATGGTAGAAAGAATACTATGGAAACAGAGGAGCTGGTTTCAAATTCTGGCAATGCCAGTTACTACCTGTGTAATCTTAGGCAATCACCTCCCTTTTCTAACTAACAAATCTCAAGTCTACCTATGTGAGGAGGCAGGTCTATCTTTTAGCAAAGCTTCATGGCACTGGAGTCCTCAGAATCCATTTTTCTGTTGAGAGATGGCATAGGCAGGGGAAAGAGCCTTAGCCTTAGAATCAGAAGAGTTGGATTCAATTACTGGTTTGAACAATTTCCTCTAGCAGGAGATTAAGTAAATCAATTTCTGAGTCTCAGTTTTGCTCATCTGTAGAATACAGGTAAAAATATTTACAATGCCTAATTCATGGGACTGTTGGGAGAAAAGTGATTCTTGAACTTCAAGGCACTCTATATGCATGTGAGCCATGCAAGGTTGACAAAAAAGAAAAAGAGAAATGCTGGAGGAGCTGGGGGAAAGTAGGCAAATTAGTGCATTGTTGGTAGAGCTATGAACTATATGTATAGAAATATTTATAGAAGCTCTTTTTGAGTTGGTGAAAAATTGGAAACTGAGGGGATAACTATCAATTGGGGGATGACTGAACAAGTTATGGTGTATGGATGTGATAGAATACAATTGCGCTGTAAGAAATGATGAAAGGGATGGTTTCAGAGAAAACTGGAAAGACTTGCATGAACTGATGCATAGAAAAATGAGCAAAATCAGAAGAATAATTTACATGATAACAACAGTATTGTAAAGACAACTTTGAAAGTCTTAAAAACTGATTAACCCAATTACCAGCCATAATTCCAGAGGACTCATGATGAAACAAAGTGCCCATTTCCAGACAGAGAGGTGATAGAATCAGAGGTAGATTGAAGTATATATATACACCCACACACATATGGAAAGAATTTGTTTTGCTTAATTATACATGTTTGTAATGTATTTTATTTTTCTTGCTTTCTCAATAGAGGGATATAAGGTCTGGGACAGAAAAGTGAACCTAAAAATAAAATAAAATTCAATATAAATGTGAGCTATAGACTTTTCCCATTAGTAAAACCCTCCTCTTCACATCTGTGCCTCACTGTGGGGTGCAGGTGATCCTAAGCTTTCACAGGTTAGAACAGAATAGATGCCCTGGAATGTCTTAGTAGAATGGAAAGGCTTTGAGTAGAGATCTGATAATAGATGGTGAATCTGCTATCAGAGGACCAGTCTCAGTGTGCAGAGGCCAGTCACCAGAAGCTTGCCCCCAAGTGATGAACTTTTGGCCCATGGGAACATATGAAACTTCCTACTAAGAGATCAGGGAGTAGACTCAAAAAGCAAAACCTAGAGACAAATGTATATAGCAATCTATTATCCAATAAATTTGAGAATGCAAAGTTATAGGGAAGATACTCTTTATTTTGCAAGCATGACAAAAGAAACTGGAACGTCACCTGGAAGAAAAAAGGTTTAGATATCACTTTATATCATATACTACAATAAGCTCCAAAGAGCTTATCTAAATATAAATATAAAATATTTATCTAATATCTAAATATAAAAAGTCCTGGGTGGAGGGAGGAGATGGGAGGAAGGGGAGATGATTTTTGTTCATGGAAAAAATAATTTTAAAAATTTATAGTCATATCATAAAAAAAACAAAAGGGAAAAGAAGGTTCTATATTACAGTTATGGCTAGTAGAATAATTTGTAATCATAATATTTAGAATAGATCATAAAAGACAAAACAAATCTCAATCACATAACATTTTTAAAGTTTTGCAGAAATAAAATCAATACAACTAGAATCAAAAGAAAAGATATGGACTGCGGAAAATATCTTCATAAACTTTTTGTTTGTCCATTGAAGTCCTTCAAAAACTGATTTCAATATACCTTTCCATGCTTATTACAGATGATTTCCTACATTCTTCCTAGATCCTCACATATGATAATTCATCTTCCATCTCCAGATCTTTGCACAGGCTGTCTGTCCTTCATGCTTGGATTGCCCTCCTTCATTTTTACCTTTTCAAATTTCTAGTTACCATCAAAGCTCAACTGAAGTACCACCTCCTCTATGAGGCTTTTTTAATGATACCAGCTGCCAGAGCTTCCCCATTTGCTGAAATTATAATGTGTTTTCTTTTTTCTTTTTCTTTTCTTTTTTTCATTTTTGGAGGGGGGAAGGCAGGGCAATTGAGGTTAAGTGACTTGCCCAAGGTCACACGGCTAGTAAGTATTAAGTGTCTGGTGCTGGATTTGAACTCAGGTCTTCCTAATTCCAGGGCCAGTGCTCTATTCACTGTGCCACCTAGCCGCCCCATGTGTTTTCTTTACATGTGTTTTGTATCTATTTATGTGTATACATGTTAACTTTTTTTTTCTGATACAATGCAATTTTTGCAAGGGCAGAGATTTTTATTTTTGTTTTTGTGTCTTCAGCACCTAGGTCAATGCCTGGTATATAGTAGAGTGAGCTTTTAGTAAATATTTGGGCAGCTAAGTGGTACAGTGGACATAGGGCCAGGTCTGGAGTCAGGAAGACTCATCTTCCTGAGATCAAAGCTGGCCTCAGATATTAACTATCTGTGTGACCCTGGGTAAGTCATTTAACTTTGCCTCAGTTTCTTCATCTGTAAAATGAGGTAGAGAAAGAAATGGCAAATCACTCCAACATCTCTGCCAAGAAAACCCCAAAAGGGGTCATGAGGCATCAGATATAACTGAAAAATGACTGAAATAAATATTTATAGATTGATGTATTTAAAAAATCTCTGATATAAGTCTGACACCTCGAATCTATAGGTAATTGATGCAAATGGTATATGAACAATTTTCAAAAGAAGGAATTAAAAACTATCAATAACCATTTAAAATTCTTCAAAATCATTAGTAACCAGAGAAAAATGAAAGTCAAAACAAACCTGAGGTATTTTCTCACATCCATTAAGCTAGCATAGGTGGGAAAACTTATTATTAAGGGATCTATGGGAAGGCAGGGAGACCAGTTCTCTGTTGGTAGGACTATAATTGCTTCAAACATTATGAAAAATAATTTGGATTTATGCAAGAAAAATTACTCAATCGTCCATACTCTTTGACCCTGAGATTCCAGCACTAAAACTATGCCCCAAGGAAGTTATTGACAGCATGGAAAGACCATCTGTACAAAAATGTTCATAGCAGAATTATTTAAGAACCAAAACCAAACAAAACATGTGCCCAGTGGCTGAGAAACTGATGAACAAACTGTCATATGTGAATACAATGGAATATTTGGAATATTACTGGGTCACAAGGAATGAGAAAGGGAGGCAGCATGGTATGGTGGAAAATAGTGCTGAATGTGGAGTAATATGATCTGGGTTCAAGGTTCTCTCTGGGTTCTCTGCCATTTAGCCACTGTATGTCTTTGGACAAGTTATTTAACCTCTTTGGTCCTTAGTTTTCTCATCTATAAAATGAATGGGTGGGGGCAGCTAGGTGGTGCAGTGGATAGAGCACTAGCCTTGGAGTCAGGAGGACCTAAGTTCAAATTTGACCTCAGACATTTGACACTTACTAGCTGTGTGCCCTTGGGCAAGTCACTTAACCCCAACTGCCTCACCAAACACACACACACACACACACCCCAAAATAAAATAAAATAAGTGGGTTGCACTAGCTGATATCTAAGGTTCCTTCCAGCTCTAAGATTCTATAAATGTAAAAAAAATTCAGAGAAATGTAGGAAAACTTATATGAAATGATACAGAGTAAAGAAAACAGCCAAAAGAATAACATACTATGACTACAGTTATATAAATAAAGTCAGCACAGAGACAACAAAACCCTCATTGAGTATTTAGTCAGTGTTTGTTCCACATTGTCAAGGTTAAAAGATACATCTTTCTTTTTGGTTAACAATTAATAAACTAACTTTTAAAAATAATGTACTTCATAAGGGATGGGGAATGTACTTCATAAGGAATTGTTGGGAAGTGACCAATGTGTTTAAACTAAGTACATTGAATGATTTAAAATTTTTTTATTTGTATTTTCAGTTCCACATTCTTTCCCTCCCTCCATTCCCTCCCCCACCTATTGAGGAGGCAAGATAATATACATACATTTCTGTTGTTGTTCAGTTGTTTCAGCCATGTCCAACTCTTTGTGACCCCATCTGGATTTTTCTTGGCAAAGATACTGGAATGTTTTGCCATTTCCTTCCCCAGATCATTTGACAGATGAGAAAACTGAGGCAAACAGGGTTAAATCACTTGCTCAGAGTCACACAGCTAGTAGGTGTCTGAGGCTAGATTCGAACTCAGGAAGAGGAGTCTACCTGATTCTAGGCCCAGCTCTCTATCCTCTGTGCCACCTAGCTACAATTATACATCTAGAGTCATGCAAAACAAAGGGTGAATGATTTTTTTTTCATTTAAAAAAGTGTCTAATTCATAGAGAGATTGTGATTTATGTCTATTGAGTCAATATCCACAGCCCTGAAGTCCTGGGTCCTATAAGCAGTGAAATAAGTACATTTGTGAGGCTTTATAAAATGTCTAGGTCAGCCATTTTCATTCTTCTCCAGACTCCACTTCTGACTCTCAAGACTTCCTCTACCTTCCTCTCCACCCTTTTCAGCTTCCTTTTACGAGTTGTCTTCCCCAATTAGAATATAAGTTCCTTGAGGACAGGGACTGCCTGTCTTCTTGTATTTGTGTAACCCTGGCTCTAGGAGCCAATTGTGTGGGACTCTGGGACTCTCTTCAAATTGGTGAAGATCAATGGTCCACACTTGTGTGAGAAGCAAGGTAAAATTGTCCAGAGTCGGAGAGAATAGAGATCCGGGTTCTTCAGTTTCTTTAGGCTCCTCTGGCTTCTAGTTTTGAGAAGAAAAAAAAAAGAAAATGGGTAATGCCAAGCCCAATTCATGTTGTTTAAGGGAGAAAAAGACTCAGGGAAGATGCCAGCATGAGAGAAGCTGTTTATTTCCATCATCTTCCTATCCCTAGCTTGCCGAACTTCAGGGAATTTTTCCTTTGAGTGAGATCTGGATTAGTTGAGCTGATTTCCTTCCCTCCCAAAGCAACAATGTAGTGCAGTGGATAAAGTGCCACATCTAGAGTCAAGAAGATTTGTCTTCCTGGGTTCAAATGTGGCCTTAGACACTTACTAGCTATGTCACTTAACCCTGTTTGCCTTAGTTTCCTTGTCTGTCAAGTGAGCTGGAGAAGGAAATAGTAAACCAAGGAAATGGCAAACCACTCCAGTATCTTTGCCAAGAAAACTCCAAATGGATTCACAAAGTGTCAGATGGAACCGAATAACAAAAACCTCCCTTCCCAATTGAAGAGTGAAGTCCTTCACTCTGTATTGTCTAGTACAGTGCTTCTTAAACTGTGGGTTGCCACCCCATATGGGGTCACAAAAAATTGGCAGCAGTAAAAGGTTTCTGAATGCTCAATTCTGAATTCTAAAAATTAATTAAAAATCCAAGGTGTTTCTGGCAGCACTTGCCTGGGTTGCAACTCGAAGCCTTGGTTCTGAACACAAAGCATGCACACTTTGCACTGTGTATGTCCGCAGGCCATGAAATGCCAACACAGAAAAGGAAAAAGTTTAAGAAGCCCTGGTCTAGTATATATTCTCCTAGGTATATTTTCTCTGATTTCTATTTTGCTTTTGACTTGGATAAATGGCTTTCTTTGTTAATTGCTATATAAGTTCATCATGGAACTGGTACTTTTGGTGGAAAAGGGAGTCAAACCTTAATAATAACAATAATAATATTAACAATAGCAATAATATAATAGCTGGAATTTATATAGTGTTCATGATGGGCCAGATACTACTCAAGCATTTGATAAATATCTCATTTTATCCTTACAACAACTCTGGGAGGAAAGTGTTACTATTACCCTCATTTTATAGTTGAGAAAACTGAGGTAGACAAAGGTTAAGTGAATTGCCCAGGGTCATACAGCTAATGAGTACCTGAGGCCAAATTTGATCTCAGATCCTCCTCACTCCATGCAGCGCTCTTTGCACTATGGCGCCACCTAGCTGCCTCTAGTGTATAAGTCTTAGATATAAAGCTTGGGGTACCCCTTTTCCTTCTGAATGAGTGGCAATCAGGAATTTAGTTTGAACCTAGAAATCATATCCTTTAAACTAATGTTGAAAAGAACAGATAGACAAAATTCTAGCCCAGTAATCCCTTTCTCTGAGGAGGACAGAGTGGTGGCTAGTCTCTGTCCCCTAGTCTTCTGCTTCCCTACCTGGCAGAAACCAGTGAGCCTTGGGGAAGGATAAGGGAGGAGATGCTAGAGATGTGTCTAATTCTGCCTCCCTGTCATGCATGGAACACATTCCTCTATTCGTGCTACATTTGTATTCCTAGCACTTAGCACCATATCTAGCACATAGTAAGGGCTTAAGAAATGCTCAATAATTTGGCCTTATATGAACTTGAACATTCACCTGATGAGGAACCAGATCAGCTTTCTACTGGATAGTGCATTGTATTTGCATGGGGTTTCATGCCCTTAACTCCTTATGTCAGACCTTGGCCAAGGTGGGCATAGATGGGCTTAGTAGGCCAGAAAGCTCTTTACCCAGGCATCAACACTGAGGGGTGCACTCTTCCTCCATACTGTGGTCCGGAAGCCCCTTTATCCTTGTCTTACACCTTGATTCCCTAATTTCCAAAAGGGATTATGGTGTCTGGGAAGGCAAGCACTGGAGAGAGAGTGACAGAGTAGGATTGCCTACATCAGAGGTTGAGAGAGAATAAATCACTTACTCTGTTCTCAGGACTGCACCCCTTTTAGCCTATCATCCCTGGGCCCAGACTGTCTTCCCCTAAGGGGGCAAATTCCCTTGAGGATAATTCTCCCAAAGTGCATGGCTCCACATGGCTTCTCTCTTCTGCAAAATTATAAAGCTAACAAAATTCACAAAGCTCTGAGCCCCCAGATAATTCATTCAATTACCAGGCCACACAGGGATATTCTAGTCAGCTGATTTTGTTCTAATCAATTATGCAGAGGGTCAAATGGGATGAGTTCCTTACCTGCTCTGCATAGTTCCTACTTTTCAAGTGAGTGTGCTTTATATTCCTTGCAGCAATTATTGTTTGTGGAACTTGCCCCAGGTGTAAAAACTTTTGCTGCAGCTCTGCCTTATTTTATACACTGAAGTCAGTTTTCACCTCATTGTGGAATTGCTCGTGGCTCTCATAGTCTTTATTCTGGTGGCTTCTCTTCTATAGTGTGTTGACTGGTTGACTAAACTACATCCTCAATTATTAGGCTGATAATAGGTTTCATGGAGGTATATGGGAGGGGGAACTTGGGAGGATTCTGCTTTTCCCAGCTCAGATGATATAATCACTCTGGACCACAGGATATAATTACAGGTGATGGTGGTGTTAATATCTTAACAAAGTGTTAACACTGAAGATTCCTTTGTGAAATGTAAACACTTTATTTTTTCTGATGGGATTAAAGGGAGCCTGTCTGTTGGAACAGGCATTTTAACAGCTATGCCTTCCAGTCAGTCTTAGAATACTTTGTGGAATGTGACCCTTAAGAGAAGGAGAAAATTTCTTCCCTCCTCCCACCTCCAAATAGCCATAGTATTTAGTAGCTGAACTCCTCTCCAGCAGCTGGAAATTTGAGACACAGTGGGGGAAGTAGAGGTACATACTCTCCATATAGAAATGAAGTGTCTATCAAGTGAAGAAGCAGCTGCCTAGAGGAAGACTTCTGGCAATATGGATTCAAGAGAGACCTAGCCCTAGCAATTAAGAACAGAGCAGTGTGTGAAGAGCAAGAATATAAAGTCCTTCAATAACAGTTTTGAGTTACCTTAGCCACATTATTCCCTATGTATACGTTTTACTATCAATAAACCTTAAGTTTTAGTCCATTCTTCCCACAGATTCTGTGTGTATTAGTGGAAGTGGGTGCTCCAGGTTTATAGTTATTGTTTTGTAGTTACTATCCTTGTTATAGCATTTCAGCAAGTGGTTTTTAAAATTTTATTTTTAGTTTTCAACATTCATTTCCACAAGATTTTGAGTTACAAACTTTCTCTCCATCTCTCCCCTAATCCTCACCCCAAGATAGAAGGCCTATTCAATACCCCTTTCCCCAATCTGTTCTCTCTAATATCCTCCCCCAATCCCCCTTAACTTTCTTGTAGGGCAAGATGGATTTCTATGCCCCATTGCCTGCATATCTTATTTCCCATTTGCATATAAAAACAATTTTTTAAACATTTGTTTTTAAAATTTTGAGTTTCATATTCTTTCCCTTCTTCCCTCCTCACCCACCCCCACTGAGAAGACAAGCAATTCAATATAGGTTGTACATGTGTAGTAATGCAAAACATTTCCATAGTAGTCATGTTGTGAAAGACTAACTATATTTCCCTCCATCCTATCCTGCCTCCCACTTATTCTATTTTCTCCTTTGACCCTGTCCCTTTACAAAAGTGTTTTCAGCAAATGTTTTTGCTTTGAACCAATTGGGTCTACTGGCTGACTATTAGATGGAAGCACACTGGTGGGGACTTAGATCTATAGCAGTTGAAACTTGGACCCACAGTGTAAGATCTGGGAGCAGCAGCTGCTACTGGTAGGGGGTATTACAGAGGCAATATGTATTATAAAAGAACAGCAAACTAGGAATGAGGAAACCCAGACTTTTGTCCTGGCTCCTCTGCCATTTATAAGTGGTATGTCCTTTGGCACTTTTATTCACCCTTCTGCATAGAGATTTCTCTTCTGTAAAATGAGTAAGGTTGATGCAATGGTCTGTCTATTAGGTCTCTTTAGCTCTGAGGATCTAATAATCTAAATAATGTTTGAACTAGGCTGCAAAATCATTCAAACAGGTTGAGTGGGAGGAAGAGGCCATTCCAAGTGGAAGGAACAACGTAAAGACAGTTGTATTGGAGCACAGGATGGACGCAATGTGGAATAGTGGAAGGAGTACTAGCTTCAGGGTTAAAGGGCCTGGGTTAAAATTCTGACACATGTGTGGCCTTGAGGAAATTATTTCCTATTTCTAGCCTTATGTTACTCCTTTGGAAATATGTGGAAGTTGGACAAGATGATCATAAAGTCTCTCAAAATTATTCTGCTTTTACCTGTCAGGCAATAGCAAACAATAAGGCTAGAAAGGTTGGTTGGGGCCGGACCATGTCTTGCTAGTCTCCTGTAAGGGACAACTTCATAAAGGAAGGAATCCTTTTCCTCAATTGGCCCTGGCTCTCCTCTTCTGCATTTGGACCTCTCTGCCTCTGCCTCACCATGTCTCACCAGAGTCGAGGCACTGGAATGTTGCTGTTTGACCTCCTGGGACATTCTGATCTCTTGGTTGTCCTGATCTGTCTCTGGACAAGAATCCCTTCCCCCCTCAATGCAATTGAGACAAGGTGGAATTTTTCAAAAAGAACTTTTTTTTTCAGAGAAATTAAGGGGAGAGAAAATAAACACGAAGGCCTAGAAATAGATCTGTTTACAAAACACAGATTTTTCATTCTAATTTAGCTAAATTCTAGCACAGGCTGCCTTGGCTGGCCTCACTAAGAGGCACTTAGTCTTTCCAAAACCTGCTTCCTAGTCCCCTTTCTGGGTTTGAGCCCCTGGGTCATCCCTTCCCAGAAATGGGTTGTGTTGTACTTTTCCTCAGGATGCACCCTGTTGCCTAACCCAGGAACTGACGATAGCTTTGCTCCTTCTGCTGCCCTCTACCCTGACCTGCCTCACCTCCCCCTCCAAGTTGCTTTCCTCCTCTGGGTTTTAGGCTGTTCTGTACTGACCTTGCATTCTTTCCTCCTTCTCCTGGGAGTGTCTGAAAATCCTACCCTCAGCACTGACCTGTTTCTCTTGCTTGATTAGCAAGAAGCATACTCTAGCAGATGGTTAAGGCTGGTCTACATTTTAGGGAAGCTCTACTTCTTCACCTCTGGTTTCTTTAAAAGTCAGTGTAGTATAGGGAATAGCTGGTGATGGGAGACATCTGAGTTTGAATCCTGCATCGGACATGTACTAGTTGTACGGTTATAGTCAATTCATTTCACCTCTCTGAGGAGTAGTGGTAGTAGTAGCAGTAGTAGTAGTAGCAGTAGTAGTGGCTAACTTTTGAATAATACTTTAAGTTTCACAAAGTACTTTATTTGATCCTTACAACAACCCTGGAACATGGATATTATTATTTCCATTTTAGAGATGAATAAACTGAAGTTGAAACAGGTTAGGTGACTTGCCCACAAGGTCATATAACTAGAAAATGTCTGAGGCAAGATTTGAACTTGGGTCTCACTGAGTTCAAGTCTAGCACTCTAGTGCTACCACTTGCCTGTAGTAAGTATCACATAGGATTATTGGGAGGACTAAATGAGATACTTGGTGTTCATTTAAGGCTAATAACATGAGAAATGGTCTGAAATGCTTTGATAAAACCCAGGTATACTCCATCTGTGTCATTCCCTTGACCTACCAGTCTAGTCTTGGTCTGGAAGCACTCTATCTGGTTTATATACCAAGGTATCTTGTCCCAATCATGTAATGTCTAAACCATTCACTCTTTTTCTTTCTTTCTCTCTTTTCTTCTTTCCTTCCTTCCAAAAGAAAGTGTGTTTTGTCCATATAGTTCCAACTCTCACACATGGAGCCCTCAGAAACCAGAGCAGCCCATGAAGCCCACATTTACTTTTTGTCTATTCAGACACAGTTCATTCAAAACCAAGATTCTGAATGAAATAACATAGTAAATTTTGCAATAGAATATTTTCCCCATTAAGCTAAGACTCAGCCTCACACACATACACATGCCATCAATGGAGAAAGTGGGATGAAGAGATAACACATGAGGAGCACACAATAGACCACACATGTGGCAGAACTGCTCCTCCAGGGGAGTGTTAATAACTGTTTAACAACTGGCTCCTCCCCCGCAAAAAAAAAATGAACTCACAACATACTTTTAAATTTAATCTGCATTATTAATATTTTCTTCATCACTTCCTTAAGTCTAAGCAATTAACAAAAAAAAAAATAGATCAAGCCCTGATTTGTAGCATTTACTGATTTCTGAACTGTAAATGCTCACAGTGAAAATTTAACAAGAGACTCCTGCAGGAGCTAGGCCAAGAGCACCCTTGTGTTTATCCATCCTATGACAGATGGCTGCGGGAATCTTCTCCTAACTCCTCGAGCTCTGCTTTCCTCTTTGTCTCCGTCTCTAATGGCAGCGTTACTCTGCAGATTCCAGGTAGCTGCCAGGGATGACCCTCTAATGGGGACAATGAATATCTCTTCTGGATATTTCTCCCTGCCATCATCTTCTGTGGCTTATCTCTTCAGGACCAACTGCCTGCCACTGTAACTCCATTTTTCTATGGTTTGGAGGCTAAAACTCCCCAGTCTGGACAGAAGGATGTGATGACAGCTCTTCAGTGGGAGCCACCACACTCAACTAATAAAAGTCAGACAGAGCGCTTCCAGACCAAGATTAAGTCTTTCCTTTTGAATTTCTAAGGTCTGAGTGGAACTCAGTTAGCTAAACTTGATGGCAGAGTAGATATCCTGCCAGCCTTCAAGTCAGGAAGACCTGGGATCATGACTAGTCACTGAACTGCTCTTAGCCTTGGTTTCTTCATCTGTAAAATGGGACAATAATAGCACCTGTCTGACTGGGTTGTTGTAAGCCTCAAATGACTTAAGATATGGAAGGCACTTTGCAAACCTCTAGTGCTATGTATGAGCTGCTATTATGACAGCTATCTAACTTAGAGTTAGATATTCCCGAGATTTGCTCAGGGCTAAGATGACAACCAAACTGAACTAACATCTAACATTGATGTGCATCTGATTCAACCTGCTCTCACTTGTGGCTCCAAGAAGCTGTAGCATGGGCAGCAGCCACACCCCAGTAAACCAGGCTGAGGGTAACTGACAGGCCTCAAACCCATTGGTGAATTAGGGAGATGTTTGCCCTAAGCACGTGAAAACTTCCTCTGGTGAAATGGGTGGATGAGAACAATCTGTGCCGATGGCTATGGAGGCAGCTGAAGCAGGTACCTTGTGGAGGGCTTAGAACTTGGTCAGACATCAAAGACACCAAGCTCATCCAGTGCATCCCTGGCCATCACCAGTCATCTTAACTTTTGTCCTGCCACCTGACTTCGCTGACTCAAGAAGAGAAAGTGAGGTTTACAACTTTGTGTCCTTAAATCTAATTCACTTATGAGTCAAGACATCATCACCTGTAATGTCATTAGTCCTCTTTAAAAACAAAAGACAAACAACAATAATATTTGGCCCAGAGGAAAATCTCACTATCTCCCTACACCTGGGGATTTTGATAACTACATGCTGACCTAGTGATCAACATTTCCCCATTCTAAATGTTCACAAACCATCCCTTTAAGAATACTATGTACTAAATTATTGCAGGGAATCAAAATAAAACCCATTGACTTAGAACTTGTTGACTGTCCCTCTTTTTCAAAAAGTTGGGACAGCATTTGCTCTTCTCCGTTGGATTTCTATCCCATTTTTGAGGATCCATGATGGGGAAAGGCTAATACAAGTCTCAGTACATAAATACAATAGAATATTATCATTCTATAAGAAACTATGAATTTGATGAATGGGAAGCATGGGAGGAAAATATGAACCAATATAAAGGGAGGCAGAACCAGGAAAATAATATAAACAATGACTACAACAACTTAAAGGAAAAGAACAACGGCAAAACTATCAAAACTGAATGCTGTATTATGTTGGCAAATAATTGGAAATTGAGGGGATGCCCATCAATTGGGGAATGAATGATCAAGTTGTAGTATATGAATGTAATGGAATACTATTGTTCCCATAAGAAATGGTGAGCAGGCAGATTTCAGAAAAACCTGGAAAGACTTGCATGAACTGATGCTGAGTGAAGTGAGCAGAACCAGGAGAACATTGTAGGCAGTAAGAGCCACATTGTGCAATGACCAACTTTAAGGGACTCAGTTCTTCTCAATGATGCAATGATCTAAGACAATTCTAGACTCATGATGGAAAACGCTGCCCACATTCAGAGAAAGAACTACAGAGTCCAAATGCAGATAGAAGTATGCTATTTTCTCTTTTTTTGTTTGTTTTTTCTTTCTTATGGTTTTTCCTTTTTCTTTTGATTCTTCTTTCACAACCTGACTTATGTGGAAATATGCTAATTAAGATTATATGTGTATAGCCTATATCAGATTGCATGACGTCTTGGGGAGCAGGGAGTGGAGGAAGGGGGGAAAATTTTAGAAGTCAAAATCTTATTATAGTGAATATTGAAAACTAAAGATAAATAAATGAATGAAAAATTTAAAAAAACATATAGAAAAACTGAATGCTATAGAATTACAGCAAGCTTGGCCCCTACAAAGAGATATAAATGAGAAGGCACCTTCTCCTCCCCATTTCTTTTCAGAGGTGGTGGTGAGGATTATGGATATGGAACATTACATACAATGTCAGAGTATTTTGAGTTGGTTAATTTTGCTGAACTGTTTTTTTTTCCTTTTTTATTCTTCATTCTAAGTAATGGCTCTCTGGAAGGGAGAGAGGGATACATTGGGAAATGTAGGTGATATAAAAACAAAGTATATAAATAAAAAATTATTTTAAACCATCAATGACAATGACTGAAAATTCACATTTGCTAGGTTTTTCTTCCCCCAATACCGTGGGATGAAGTTCTTCTTGTTTCCAGAAAATATGAAAAACACAGAGTATGCAATATTTTTCCTTCTGCCACATCCAAGCTACATTCAAAGAGCAGACTAGTCTCCCTTCTAGAAGAAAAGGTAACAGACTCAAAGAACATCCTTCCATTCTCCAGGTTATCAGAGACAATTGTGTTCCTTTAAAAAAAATGGAAGAAGGATTATGAATCATAGAACATGGGCTTAAAGCTGGAAGGAACCTCAGAAGCCATTTAATCAAATTCCCCATTTTTCAGCTGAGGACACTGAGGGTCATGGAGGTAAAATGACTTTCCCAGGCTCACACAGGTGGTAAGTGGCACATAAGTGGTAAGGGCTTCCATTGGAAAATAATAAAGAAAAATTTATCAGCAAGTATTCCTTAAGCACCACCTACGTGTTGGGAACTAAGGTAAGTGCTGGGGATACAAAGACAGGGAAACACAGGGAACAGGGAACAAGGAAACAGGGAACACACAAGGTAATGGTGGAGACAACAAACTATGTATGAAAATAATATAGATGGATCCCTAACTGAGAGAAAGCACAATCATTAAGGACAATCAGGAGAGGCTTCTTGAAGAAGGTGGGATTTTTAACTGAGACTTGAAGGAAGCCAGAGAAGTCAGGAGGTAAGACATAAAGGAGGGAGGATATTCTAGGTATTGGAGAAAACCAATGAAAATTCTTCAAGAAGGCAAATGGAGTGTTTTATTCAAGGAACAGCAAAGAGGATCCATCAAGTATGCAGTTGTCAGAGTGGTTTGCCATTTCCATCTCCAGCTCATTTTATAGATGAAGAGACTGAGGCAAATAGGATGAAGTGACTTGCCCAAGGTCACACTGTTAGTAAGTGTCTGAGGCCAGGTTTGAACTCAGGTCTTCTTGACTCCAGACCCAGCTCTTTATCCACTGCACCACCTAGCTTACCTCATCAAAGGAATAGGATGGATTTAATTTAACCAGATTTTAACCAAGCATTGAACAACGTCCGTCATGCTATCACTACAGACAAGATGGAGAGATGTGAGCTAGACAATGTTGCAGTTAGGTGAATTCTGAGCTGGTTGAATGACCAGATTGAAAGAGTATGCATAAATGAGACAGTGTCAAGGGGTTTCCTGCTCACTGAGGAGATTCAAGGTAAGGCCGGATGATCATTTGTCAGGTATTGGATGAGATAACCCCTGAGGTCTTTTCCAGTTCCAAGATTCTGTTATTCTCTTTGGTAATCTTGGAAGGAGACACCCTACGGAGTGCCCCAGGGATCTATGTTAAACAGCCCTTCCTTGTTTAACACTTTTTTTCAATGACTAGAATAAAAGAACAGATGGTACTCTTATCAAATTCACAGACGCCACAAAGCTAGGAGGGACAGCTAACACATTGAATGACAGTGTCAGTATCCACAAAATCTCAATAGACTAGATTTGTTGGACTGAAACCAATAATGATAAGAAAAGTACAGTGGCACTCCCCACTGCCACCAGCAGCCCCCTTAGAGGCTTGTTCTGGCCGCCATTTGTGATGCTTGCCTCCCCTAGGAAGAAAACTTCCCAGTTACAGCTCTACCTAACGCTGGTGGCTTCCCTTCTTTTTCTTTAGCCCCCAGACCAAGTTCTTCACCCTCCAGCCTTTGTTTGCCAAGAAGGATCCTCAGGCATGTAACATTTCATTGGAAGCAAGATGGTAAAGAGGAAGGACTGCTGATTGGAAGATGAGATAGGAGATTTGGGTTCTACTCTCAGAGCTGTTGGTTGGATGCTAATGTCAAGCAAATTGCTTGTCTCACCTCAATTCCCTCATCTAGAAAATGAATTGTTGAAAATTATGAAATTCAATACAAATGTAAATTCTTGTCAGCCAAAACAATAAGGAAGAACATTTATATGATACTTTGAGATTTATAAGACTTTTTCCTCATGTAACAGGTACACAGGGTGGACACTGGCACTATAAGGTTTCCTATCTCTTACACAAATAATGTGGATGTCTATGCACCGTTTGGGCTGCCTAGATCACTCCAGCCTGCTTTCACACTGACAAGTCTAGGTTCTCAGAGAAGACCCACCATCACATGCTACTATTCAAATTCTCTGATAGTCCTAAGAGTAACCTTATGGAAAAATATATTCCCCATAGTCACAATGTAAACTGTTGACCCCCCCTCCAATTATGCTTCCATTTCCACAAAATTAGCCACACACAATCATAATACATATAGATATTAAGCCATTTGCTAAGCAATAAAGCAAAATAAGTAACAATATCACAAGTAGGCATATATTTAAACACATGCAGAAATATTAAATACATCAAAATCCACAAATAAGAGAATCACACACTCTCACCAATGCACTCAGTATCTGTGAGTGAGAATGGGTATGCACTTATAGAAACCTGCCAAAGAAGTACTGAGTTAAGAAAACCCATGTGTTTAAGGTAACTCATAACTCTGGAATTATAAATTTCAGTGTCCTCCTTCTGTCTCTGAAACTCTGTGAAAGTTCAACGAATGCAGCTTCTGGGCTGAATCAATTATTCTCCTGTTAAACTGAGTTGATATGTTCTGTGCTTGACTAAACACTTCACTAGGTATGGTCTCAACCAACTAGTCAGTCTTTTGGGTGATTTCTCTAATTCTGCTTTCAAGCTATTCCTCCACTCAATTGAACTTAGCCCTCCATAGCCACTGTAGTAAGCATCACTTCCAGCTTCAAACTTAGCCGATGCAGTTCTGAAATTTGTTTTTTAAACTTCTCTCTTATCCTCCTGTGTTTATTATTGGGTAAATTACATTTGTCCCATAATTGACAAATAGTTCTGGTGTCCTTATCAACTTATCACATTCAAAATGAACAACTGCCTCAGAATTTTGATGCAGCGCAATTGTTTTTCTTAAGAACTCTGAGTATATATACATACCTATGCCTCAAATGAGAGAACTGCTAAAGCAAAAGAGTTCATCCTATTCTCCCTTCAATCCCCAAATCTCTGCTCTGCCACCCTCTTTCTGTCTGTCCATCTTTGTTTGTGTCCTCCTCTCTCCCCCTCCACTAGGCTGGACATTGGACAGGGCTTGAGGGTTAACACCTTTTCGGGTAGGGGCCATTCTGGCACTGCCAGCTCTGACTGTACCAACATCTTCATTATAAGAAACATTTTTTCTGTATTTTTCAGTCAAGCCCTTTCTCCACTTTAGGTTTTTGTTTTCCCCTTTGGAAAAATAAGGTAATGAGACAATTAGATTGTTTCTTCACTTTGATAGACAGTAGGTTCTCCATCACTAAAGGTCATGCATAAATCTCCCTTGCAGAATATGAGTTTCTCAATAAAAGAAATGCTTTCTCATATTGACTTTGTATCTTCAGCACCTAGCACCATGGTCTGTAAATAACAGACTTGTTGGGTGAACAAAGACAGTAGCAGTAAATGCTCCTTGAATTGGATTGCCATAAACCTTAGTAAGCATTGGAACTCAACTGTGAACCCTTGATTCAACTCTGAATCTTGAGACCAGGTCCAGCAATGCCCCCCCCCCCCCACTATAACATGCTAAGAAGTAATACTGCTAGGGGGCAAAAGTAATAAAGCTTAATAGTGGTGAGAGATGTATGTAGAGCTGGTACATATGGCCAAGGTAGCTCACAGCTGTGGGACTTCAGGGCACTGATGTCCTTTCTCTCTCCAGGGAATCCATGAAGTTCAGTGTAGCAGAGGAGCAGCTACGTCAGAGACGGATGAATTATTCAGTCTGCTAGGTTAGGCTGACTACCCACAGAGCACAGTATCTCAGCTGGATGCATGTAACTAGAATTGTCCAATATAAGAGGCTGTACAGAACTCTCCCACTACCCTTCCTGGAAGGTGACAAACTTCAGAGACGAGAGGAGTATGTAGTAGGGAGACTTCTGCCAATATTAGACTAAGGATCTTTGCCCTTTATGAAAGAATACAATAGCATTCCAGCTGAAAAAAAGCAGTGGAACACCCTAGCTGAAAAGTAGGGTAACAGTGGCCTAAATGTGGCCTAGAGATGGTAGTTGACCATTGAAGATCTAGGCGAGAGAATTCAGCAGACTTATCATGCCCTGTGATGAACTAGTCCTAGAGATAAGGTTGTGTTTTTGTTTTGTTTCATTTTTGGAGGGAGGAAGGCAAGACAGTTGGGGTTAGGTGACTTGCCTGAAATCACACAGCTAGTAAGTGTGTCAAGTGTCTGAGGCCACATTTGAACTCAGGTTTGGTTTTTTAGTCCTAGAGATGAGCAATCTGTCCAGCCCACCCCAGCAGTAGCTCTGCTCTATGAAGAGCCAGTCCAGTGGACAAGTGATCTGTGTGGTCCAATATATTCGGCTAAGATGGGGAGCCAACCCAGCCTAGCAGAAGAGTGATTCAGTCATCACTGACACTGATGCACTGCCTCCATAATGAACTTCATGAGAACTCTTTGGGGAGAGAAAAGATATCAAAGTCCTATAGTTGGGAATTATGTTCTCTACACATGTTCCTTACTAACATTCCAATTTGTGCCCACTCCACCTTTCAGGGACTCTGTGTGTTTGTGGGAGTATGTGCCCTCCCCCTCCCCGCTCCTTTTGAACGATTTATAACTTCTGTTCTTGCCATGTCCTTTAAGTAAATACCTTTTCTGATTGAGTCTACTAGCTGATTGCTAATAGGCACCACCAGTGGGGACTCAAGAATGACAGACAGTGTTGGGAATAGTCAGAAGCAGACAATAGTTAAGAGTGGCATTTTCCAAAGAAAGCAAGGTAATAGCTGTCCCTTTGAACTCATCAATATGAACATGAACTAGGATAGTGACCCCAGAGAGAGTGCTATAGAAATACATTTGGCACAGTCCCTGATTGCAAAGAGTTTACAGTCTAGTTGGAGAGGCAAAATTAATATACATAGCTGAAGATTTCCACCTGGATGTGCCACTGGCATGTCCAATTCAACATATTTAAAATGAAACGAAACATCTCCTCTAAACCTGCCATTCCTCCAAATTTCCCTATTTCTTTTTAAGGATATTAATATTCTTCTCATCACCCAGTTCTTAATTCTTATTCATCTTTGATTAATCTTAACCCTCTTTCCCAACTTCCATATCCAATCATTTGCCTTAATAGTATATAATAGTATATGTGCCTAGTACATAAGTATAACATGTATATAGTATATAAGTATATAATGGTATATAAACCTAGTATGTAATAGTATATAACTCTAGATTTTTTTACTCTAAGGATCAAAGGGTACGAACATTTTAGTCACTCTATTTGTATGATTCCAAATTGTTTTCCAAAATAATTCTATTAATTCACATGTCCACCAACAATGTGCTAGTCTGCCTACCCTCCCTTGACACCCCTAAAACTAACTAGGTACCTAGGTGACATAGTATCCAGAGAGCTGGACCTGGAGTCAGGAAGATCTGAGTTCAAATCTAGCCTCAGAAACTTACTAGCTATGTGACCCTGGGCAAACAACTTTCTCACCTTAATTTCCACAGCTTTAAAGTGAGGATAATAACACCATCTACTTCCCAGGGTTGTTGTAAGGATAAAAATGTGGTAATATTTGTAAAATGTTTTGAAAGT